>CAUYSK010030828.1:0-34039 GCA_963575035.1 Avahi laniger
ACCCGTAGTTCCAGCTACTTGGGAAGCTAAGTCAGGAGGATCACTTGAGCCCAGGAATTGGAGGCTACAGTGAGCCATGATTGTGCCACTGCATGCCAGCCTGGGCAACAAAGCAAGACCCCTGCTGAGAAAGAAAAGAAAGAGAGAAAGGGAGAGAAAGAGAGAAAGGGAGAGGAAGAAAGAAAGAAAGAAAGAGAAAGAGAGAGAGAAAGAAAAAAAGAAAGAAAAGGAAGGAAGGAAGTAGAAAGGAAGGAAGGAAGAAAAGGTTGTAAGGATTAGAGAGAAAACAATAGACATTGAAGACAGGCAAAGAAGATCAATGTATTTATCATCAGAGCTCTTGAACTAGAAAAGAAAAACAATGAGCCAGAATTCTTAATTAAAACTGTAATTCAAGAATTTCCTGAAAAAAAAGAAGATATGAATTTACGCATTGAAAAAGCTTCCCAGAATCACAAACAGCAAATCACAACTCCAAATCACAAACAGCAAAAATTTTAGATATTCAAGTAAAAGAAAATATCCTTTGAGTCTTCAAACATAAAAACCAAGGAAGGAAAATAATCTTGGCATTACATTTATCAATAGCAATTGTCTAAGTTCGTTTGTGCTACTATACACCTGAAATTTGAGTAATTTTACAAAGGACAGAAATTTATTTCTCACAGTTCTGGAAGATGGGAAGTCCAAGATTCAGGTGCTGACATTGGTTCTGGCGAGGGCTGCTCTCTGCTTCCGAGAAAGTGCCCTCTTGCTGTGCTCTCATGGTGGAAGGGAAATGGCGGAAAGAGATGAATGTGTCCTCACATTACAGAAGAGCTGAAGTGAGTGAACCCACCCCTGCAAGCCCTTTAAAACATTAACCCATTCTTAGGGAGCCCCTTTAGGATCTAAACACATCCCAAAAGGCCCAGTTTCCAAAACTGTTGCATTGGGAATTAAGTTTCCAACATATAAATTTTGGGGCACACATTCAGACTATAGTAGCAACATCAATAGGGTAACTTTTCCAAGAAACTCAAGTTAAAATAAATACAGAGGAAAGAATTTTATATCCAGTCATCTGTCCTTCCATATCAAGACTAACAAAAATAGTTCTAAATACGAACAATGTACAGAATGTTGCATTCCTGAATTCTTCCTTAGAAATCTACCAGAGGAAGAACTTTATCCAACCAGGAGATGATAGGAGGAACATTGGCAGAAGAAGTGATTTTGATCATTGGATGTTTTTAATCCTAGATCTATGACTAAAACTTAGACTTCCACAAGGATGGAAAAATAGTATGTAACTCTTATATATTCTGAGAAAGTTGAAATCATATGACCAAAAAGGAGGATGGGAGAAAGAGGCAAGTAAAGTAAGTTCGTTTTTGCTGCATAGCTAATAGGTGAGAGTCAAAGAATATCATTTAAAGTTAGCAAACTAAATAGTAGTTAATAGAAGTAAGAGAAGGAGACTAATGACATTAAGTAAAGGTGTTAGTATGAACCTAACCACAAAAAAAATTTCAAACTTTTCTAAACATCAAAAGAAAACACAAAACAAAAAAAGTTTTAATGACAAATGACAGCACTAAGACTAAGCTTAAATTGCATCAATAAACGTAATTCACATATTGGAAGAAAAAGATTTTCAGATTGGCTTACAAAGCAAAGTCCAACTCTATTCTGTTTTCAAGACACATATTTAAAGCTAAGTGATGCAGTAAGGCTGAAAATAAAGGATTGACCCAAAGTATCCCAGGCAAAAACCAAACTTATACTTTGACCTATACAAGGTAAAATTCAGCCAAAAAAATTAAGTGAGACAAAGCTGAACACTTGACAATTACAAGCTGTAATCCACGATGAAGATGCGACAGCTATGAGTACCCACACATCAAATAACACAGAGCAATCTTCGTAAAGCAGAAACCATAGGGGATGCAGAGAAATGTACAGAAACCAGTAATGAAGGGACTTTAAAATACCACTCTCACTCCAAGAAGGGCGAAGTGGAAAAAAGATAAAGATGGATAAAACTTCTAAACAACATAATAAGATAAATCCCATGTATATCTTAAAAAATTTACATCCTGATAATAAAGAATACATCTTTTTCTCACGTGCACAGGAAACATTCACAAAAATTAACAATACGATAGGTTACAATGGAAATCCTAATAAATTCCAGAAAAAAACACAGACTAAACAGACAAATGATTAACTTAGTCATGAAAAATAAACAGAAAGAACAAATACACAAAATAAGAAATGACAAGGACAAAATAACCATTGAAACAGAAGAAATCTGTAAGAGCTCTTCGTACAACTGGGTGCACATAAATTTTAAAGCCCAGATGGAATAGATAATTTTCTAGGAAAAATATCATTTGCCAGAATTGACACAAATGGAGATAGCTTATATAGATCAATTTCCATAATAAATAAAGTTATGGAAGAGCTAACCCACCACAAAAGTACTCAGTCCAGATGGTTTCAAAGGGGAATTATATCGTCTTTTCAAAAATCAGATAATCCCAGTGCCATTTAAACTGTCCCAAATAGCAGAAAAAGAATACAAACTTTTGAATTTTTTATAAAGTGAAAATAATATTGATACCAAAACCTGATAAATATTGTGCAAAAAATAAAGCTATTGACCAATTTCACTTATCAATAACTGTATAAAAATATTAATAAAATATTATCAAGATATCTAATAGCACATTAAAAATAATACATATGATCAAGTTTTATTACAATAGTCCAAGGATGGGTCAATATTAGGAAATTAATGTAACTCTAAATATTATAATTCTAAGAAGAAAAAGAATATGATCATAAATACTCATCTTAGATAATACAACTCAATATACCTCCAAAGTAAAAAAATAAATAAATAAATTTAGCCCAATCACTATAAAAATGCCAATGCTTTTTTTTTTTGAAATTAGACAACTTGATTCTCAGGTTCATATGGAGAAAAGCAAGAACAGCTAAGAAAATGCCAAAAACTTAGAGCAATAGCCAGGGGGGGCTAGTTCTCTCAGATATTAAAATTTATATTTAAAAAACCTCTATAATTAAAATAATAATGTAATAACACACAATTTGGCAGATATATCAATGGAACAAGGTTTTAGAAAAGCAGAAATAAACTCATTACACATGGAAATTTGATGTCATTAAAGGAGGAGTCTCAAATCCTTGGAGAAATGTGGACTTTAGGATAAGTGATACAGGACAACTAGACAGTCACTTGGGAAAACATAGACTTGGTTCCTTTCAGCATGCCTAGATGAATTCATGAATGGATACAGGGATGGAGAGAAGAATTTAAAAATCCATAAGTCCTGAGTGAATACTTAAAGAGAGAGAATAACGGGGCTGGGGAGGGACGGGGGGTTGGAGGGAGGCAGAGAGACAGACAGAGAGGAGGGAAATTCTGATGCCCACACCGGAAGAGATCATTACTTCAACTCCTCACTCTGAGACTTGGTAATGAAAGGGAAAGAATTAAGCCCTTACTTCGCCATTTTAGGAGGCTCTATAATCTATGCCAACCAGTTGATGAAAAATACAAGAGATAGAGGAAAACGTTAAATTTTACCACAAGGAAGCAATCGGAAAACTCCAAAATGTGGAACATTCTATAACAGAGTACCTAATATTTCCAAAAGCCAACAAAGGCCTATGTGAGAAATGTTTTAGATTAAAAGAGACAAAAGAGATGTAACAACCAAATGCAATATATGAACCTTGACGGGATCTTCATTGGGGGCAAACTATAAAAGACACTTATAGGGACACCTGGGAAATTTTAATGAGGACTGGATATTAGATGATTATATAGAATTATTGTTAATGTTCTTAGGTAAAAAGTGGCATTGGGTTATGTAAGAGAGAATGTTCTTATTTGTGCATGAGAGATGCATGAGAGTTGAAGAATTATTATGTCTGCAAATTCTTTCAAGTGCTTCAGCCAGAGAGAGAGACGGTTATATAGATCTAGACAGACAAATAGATATAGATAGATAGACAGATAATAGAGGTCCAGATGAACAGATAGAGATAGGTAGATAAAGCACATATAGTCAAAAAAATTTTTCTATCTTTTGAGACAGAGTCTCACTCTGTCACTCTGGGTAGAGTGCCAAGGCATTGGCCTAGCTCACAGCAACCTGGAACTCCTGGACTCCAGCGATCCTCCTGCCTCAGCCTCCCGAGTAGCTTGGACTACAGATGCATGCCACCATGCCCGGCTTATTTTTCTATTTTCAGCAGAGACAGGATCTGGCTCTTGCTCAGGCTGGTCTCGAACTCCTGAGCTCAAGCTGTACCTCCCGACTCTGCCTCCCCGAGTGCTAGGATCACAGGCGTGAGCCACTGCACCCAGCCTATGGCCAAATGTTAACAACTGTTGAATCTAGGTGGTGAGTACATTGCTCAAACACACTTGAGCAATCGGATACACTAATATTGCCTAAGAGCCAGATTTCACTATTATTGAAGTCCTACTGTATGCCGGGCTCATTGATCAGCACTTTTACATGTGCAATTGTATTTGATTCTTATAACTGATCTGTTACGTGGGCATTACTCTCTCCATTTTATAAATAAATAAATAAATAAAGCTATCGATTCTTGATCAGTGCCACAGAGTGTAATCCAAACACAGATCTGTCCGATCTCAAGTCCAGAGTTTTGTTAAGCTGCAGCCATGTCTACACAGGAACCAGGCAAACTTAGTAAGTCTGAAACTGAGACACAACTCAGAAAGAACTATGCAGAAACTATACAGAACTATACAGAAACTAAATCAAAGTCACTTTCAGTCTTCTTAAGCACTCCCCATAGAGGACGTGGGGGGAGCAGAGGCAGGAAGGCTGGAAAGTGGAATGTTCTGGAACAGCAGTTGTTCGTGGATTCTGGGTGTGTTGGGAGAAAGAGGAGAGGAGCTGAGCTAAAAAGCATGGTTGGACCAGGTCATGGCAGGCCTTGAGTGCCACGCAGAGAAGTGTGGTCTACCTTTGGAGGGCAATAGGGAGCCATAGAAAGTTTATATTCAGGGGAAGGACAGGGGCACACAGTGATGTGGTCACCGCTTTCTTCCTTCTCAATAGACCATTTTAAAACAATTGCAAACAAACAAAACCTACAGAAGGAATTGGAGCAAATTCTTGATGTGTTATTTATGAACTGAGGATTGGTCAAGTGGAAATAAAAACCTTAACAAGATTAAAAATTGATGTACAAAGAACCACTCAGTGGCTCGTAAAAGCCCTCAGAAAAGAAGGAGAAAATGAAAAACTATTTCATAAAAGATTGAAACTCCAGGGTTCTCAAGATTTGAGCACAGGCAGAAAGCTCTCTTGGCACCATGATTCTTTAATAAACTGAAGTGTTTCTATGGTGAGAAGACTTCACGGGGAGCGGGCACTTTCCGTGCTGGGGGGATAGCTGGCCATTGTCCAGGGGCTTGGGAGCCACCAAGCCTGGAGAAGACCCTTCCACCCTCTCATCACAACGTGGGGCCAGAAGCCAAAGTTGGGGGATCACAGAACCAGAATCTCTCACACTTGGAGGGGCTAAAATGGTCACAGTGTCCTCTGTGCCCTCACCGTCCCCATCACGGGATCACTTGTATGTATCTTCTTCTCCGGATAACAGAGCATTTATTATTTATTTCTGACCACAAAACTAACAGATGTTCAACAGTAATTTGGAAAATATGAAAAAGCACAAAGAAAATTTTAAAAATCACTCATTTTATCATCCAGAGATAGACAGTTATGTACTTCTTTATAAAATGTAATCATATTGAATACGCTATTTTGTGATGTGCTTTCTTCACCTAATAATATATCATAAAATTTTACCTATTTAGGTGAACAATATTCTATGTCATTTAAAATGCCAACTTAACTAATCCCTTTTGTCGGACATTCAATTTGTTTCCAATTTTACTTTAATGACAAATAATGCTGCCTAATAAACACCCTTGAACACAAATCTTTTTGTGAATTCTGGTTATTCCACAAAAAAACTTTTGAGATAGAAAATAATGTGTTTTTCCGTCACTGTGAGTCATGTTGTCCTGTGACTCTCCGTCCATTAAATCATTGATCTTTATTTCTTCAGGAAGAGGCTTGGGTACCACCTATAAGCCATCGTTCTATCTTAAATCTAACTTAACTAGAGTTTTGAAGCTAGAAAGATAGGCTTTGTTGAGAAAGACTAAAGCTCTTTAAATTCTAAATGCTCCTTTGCTATTGAGAACAGAGCCTGGTGGTCTCAGATTATGGAATTTTTTGTATCATAGAGAAGATGAAGGGTATCGATAAGTTCCCATCAGAGAGAAAGGGGAAGGACAGGGAAGAAGAGGAAAGAGGTGGAAATGTACCAAGAAGAGACTCAAGTGTCCTGGCTCTCTCTTAGAGTGGAAATCCCAGGATGGGGGCTGGGAAGGAACAGGTGGTAGAAAGGTCTCAGATATATTACAGGTTGAGGGCTGAAGCACAGTGCATTTATGCCCGGCTTTACCTTTCATTACTCTGGGAGACAGCACCTTAATAGGGCACCCCTGTACCAACATGGGCAGTGGGAAGGAATTCTAATGTGGTACAATATAATTAGGCAGAGAGAGCACAGTTCCTCCGGTGTATCACACAGGGGAACAGAATTTCCCATATACCCAGGTGGGGAACACAGCTGAGGTTGCCAGGGTATGAGCTCACCACAGGCAAAGGGACCCAAAGCAGGGAGACTACAGGATGAACCACTGGATCTGGACATTAAATGGCATATGAGCCAAAATTCAGGGAATGTAGTATCAGCAAGAGTCATTGAAGAAGAGACCTGGTTAGCAAGGGAAAATGGCAGAACTTCCTGGGAGCAACCATGCGGTATTTCCAGAGCACTGTTCACTGCATTGAAGTGCCTTGTGCCTCCTGTTCTTGAGCACTAGTGACTGTCCTTACCTGTTAAGGTGCCTTGTGAGATAAAACTGTAAGTCTGAACTCTTGACACTGGAAATGCATCCACCACATACCAGTGAGGACCCAGACGCTACCCTTCCACTGGACACCATCATGGAAAGGAAGGAGCAGCCTCTCCTTGGGCAGTGACGAGATGCCGCCCACCCTCAGGGAAACTTACTCCATCTTTGTTTTAACAAAATGTTTTTTCTTAATGTTAATGGCTTTTTAATCATTGATCTAGTTCTGTGTTCTAGACGAAGTATCACACTTCTATTCCATCTTGTGTGTCAGCTCCATTCAATTTGGGTAGGGGAGTTTGGAGCACAGTGTTGAGAAGGATTCTGAGGCTTGATGTGGCTCTATAGGAAAATATTCATGATCAATTAGGGATGTTTGCCATTGGGTTGGAAGGGATATGTGGTGGCACTTGGGTCATTTACGTGCAGTCCCTGCTCTAAAGCCACATAAAATAAAAGTAATCCAGCTTGCACATGCTGGTCCTGCAGGTATTGAAGATGGGGCTTATTTTCGCCTGCCTTCTGTTATTCAGGATAAACATTCCCTCGTGTTTTCATTGTCCCTTAAGTGATATGGTTTCTAGACTCCTAGAACTGGGCAGTTTATTATTGTTTCCTCTGTAAAATGGGGCACACAGAAATAAACAGTCAAGTGTTAATTCAGAGCTTAACTCATTGAGCATTTAATGAGCTCAATGCACCATGCTGCATTCCCCCTTTGCAAACACCAGTGTAAACAAAGAGTGAGACCGCAGCCCTGACACGATCGGCTTGACCAGTGAGGGTTCGCGTGAGATTGTCACCTGTCTTATTTTGGTCATGAAGAATCTAGTCAAGCAGTCGGAATCCCCATCTGCTGAGAACCCTGAGGTTTCTGCATGCCTGTCCCTCTGGAGCCCCGTCACCGCAGCCGGTGCCCGTCCACTGGGGTTGGAGCCGGGACAAGGCATCCCTTTTGTGTCTGTCAATTCCATCTTGTTCTGTTGGTCCCTCTCTCCTGGCTGTTGAGATTTCTCTCCCTCCAGACACTGCCACCCGGCATGTGCGTTCTCAGGCCAGTTCTCATGGAAATAAGGGGATTGATGCAGCTCTGACTTCTAACAAGATGGAAGAGCAAAGCCAGCCCCACCCACGGAGGGGCCCCGCTGCAGTGAACGTGCACTTCAGTCATCCCTGGTCATCTGTCTCAGGCGCTGGGGTTCCTGCCTTAGCGCCCAGCAAGGTTGGGCACCCACAAGCCTATGATAAGTCCCACATCACCCAAGAGTTATTGCACAGCTGCTACGCACCAGGCATATATGAGTCTGCAAAGATCCTAGCCCTGTGGAGCTTACGTTCCAGGGGGCGCTGCAGGGGTGGGGGCGGCAAACAGACAAGAAACTGAATAAATTCTAGAGTGTGTTAGAAGGCAGTAAGGAGGTGGAGAAAGACAACGTAGACTGGAATGCTCACGGAGAGTTCGAAGTGCTCAGAATGGTAGTTAGGGCGTTACTGAAAGGGACGTTCGAGCAAAGACCTGGAAGGGGTGAGGAGGTCATGTGGAGACATGGCGTGGGGCGCGGGGACAGTCCCCGCAGAAGGAACAGCAAGGACATGCTCGGTGTGTTCAAGGAACAGCGGAGCAAGTGGCGCGGAGGATGGCAGGAGACAAGGTCAGAAAGGCGACGGAGGCGGATGACACGGGGTGTGGTCCATGCGGGGATCTGGACCCCGCCCTGGGTGAGACGGGTCGCCATTGCTGAGAATGGTGTGACCTCACGCATGTGTTTAAGGGCCCTGCTGGCTGCCACTGGACCCTGCACGAGGGGCAAGGGTGGAAGCTGGGAACAAAATCGGAGAAACGGAAATGGACTCCAGAGAAAGGCATGACCTGTCCAAGGGCACCCCGGAAGTAGGCGACAGAAGCAGGAAGAGGCCAGTTTCCCTGACTGCTGCTGCTCAGGGCTCTCACTCTGCCCCTCTCCACACAGGGCGCCCCAGCCTTCAGATGAGCCGTGCACCCCATGAGAGGAACTCCGAATCGGTCCCCAAACCCCGAGTGAGGCTCTCGTGAAGAAATGGCGGGGGCGGCTCTGGGATTAGAGCCTTAATTTTGCTCTGATTCAGCACAGCTCTCCCCTCTGGCATGATTAGTCAGGTACCATTACCATTTTGTAATGAGATTAATGAGAGAATTCATTCAGAAGTCATTATCTTACCTAATAATGACCTTACTGATTACTGTATCTCCTTCATCTAGGTTACTGATTTTGATGAAAATATAATAAATATAGCTTGCAGCACCTGGAAATTTGTTCTCTGCCTGGAATAGTTCTGAGGTGAAGACTTATTTTTAAGAATTTCTTGAAAGTGATTAAATATTTTGGTTCTCCTGAGGCGGTATTTCTGTGTTTTCACAGATGACATTTTTGAAATGTATGAAATATTTGATGATAAAATATTTAATAAGCCTGGCGTTCATATTTTTCAGACATCTGTTTCTACTTTGAGACTGTCTGAATGTGATTTTACATGAAATTTCTATTTGCATGTTGTGTTGGTTTAAGAAAAGGGCTTGTGCTATGCATGACATATGCATCTCATAAAATAATGAATGCCCGAGCCTCGCAGTCCAGAAGATATTGTACAAGCAGCATTGTGGTCTGCATATTAAAATGCATCTAAGCAAATCATTAAATAAAAACAGAACCATTTCCACTGGGGAATAATGCAACTTAACTCCTATTAATTGAAAGCTTACCAGGTATAATGGTACTATAAAGAAGAGGGATTAATGAGACTCGAGTTTTGTCCTCCAAATTCAGATTCAGTAAAGGTTTATGAAGCTCCTACTCAGTGCCTGGTGCATTTAGCCTTGCCATTTCATTTATGAGATAGAGTGGTACTAGACATAGGTTTCTGGACTCAGAGATAGGGGTCTGAAGCCCTGCTTCATCCCTTGGTAGTCATGTCCCCCTGGGCTAGTCACTTACCCTCTCTGTATCTCGATTTCCACATCTGTAAAATGGGGATAATAACCAACTCTTTGGTTTGTTGGAAGGATGAAGAATAAAATGAGAAAATAGATTCTAAGGGGATCAAGGGCTTATTCAAGATCACAAGTCTAGCAAATAGTGAAGCTAGCTGGCAGTCTCAGCCCCTCGGACTTCAGGCTTCAAAGACTTTCTGTTGTGACATTCTGTCTCTTATCCCTTAAGTTTAACCATGCTGTGAAAACAGAGCAAGCTTCCATTTGGGGGACTTGGTATAAGCTCTTACACGATTTTCATAAATCTAAATAGTTATCCTATGATACCCGCTTCACTCCACTTTCGTCTTAATCCGTGTGTCACCTGCGAAGATGGATGAGTAATTTGGAGACTTGATTGATGTGGGTTTTGCCTTATGATTTTCCTTGAAGTTAATGGGAGCCATGCGGGCCCACATCCATGAATCACTCCAGCTGGAAATGCTCCATTGGAAGGGAAGAGAGAAGAAAAGATCGCAGGATGCTGGGAAAACAGTCACACTCAGAGCTGTGAGTTGGTGGTGATAAAACTCCATGTTCAGAAGCATAGAGAGGATGCAATGAGCACTGGACTTGGAGTCAGAGTTGATTTCCTGCTGTGCCAACCTTGCTGTAGGCTGTTGAGTGCAAGTCATTTCTCCTCATTGGGCCTTGGGTTCCTTATCTTTAAAGTGGGAATAATAATTCACTTGCCTCACAGGATTGAGGAATATAACATTTCTACTATTACCAATCACCTACTATATGTCAGGCCTGTTCTAAGTGCCTCACACACATTATCTCATGTAATCCTCACAAGGACCTTATAAAGCAGCCTTAGACACATTTGGTGAATGAGAAAACTAAGACACAGAGAGGTTAAGTAACTTACCCAAGGCCACTCAGTTGGGAAGTAGCAGAGACAGGATTTGAACACAGGCAGGCAGACTGTGGAGCCCTGGCCCACAGCCTCTCCCTGTACTGTCTTGTGGGCATTAGAGTGCTTTGTGCACAGATGACACCTGTCATTGCCATTATTGTGTCATTCGTTGTCCCCTGATCGAGGGTCTCAATGAAAAGGAGGGATCAGAGAAAATGAAAAGAAATTACTTTGTATGACAGTGAAAGACAACTCAGGGGACAGATGTGGCAGACACAAGTGCCAACACAATGCTTCATGGTTGCCAGCTAGGAAGAGAGGAATAGATGAGATGCAGCAGAGCCAGGGAGAGGGTCCCACAGGCGTAGCTTATGAAAACAAAGTAAGAGGTGAAGCTCTAGGTGGATGTTGACCAACCTCCATCCTTGCCCGTATGGACAGAGGCTGTACCCCCATATGCAAAACAGAGTGGGAAAACTCCTGAATGAGACAAAAAGGTAAAGTCTAGTTATTTGAAATCAGCCAGCAGTGAAACCACTCGGGGCTTGTCAGAAATGCCGAATCTCGGGCCACACTGCCAAGGCCTATTCAGAGTCAGAATTCAGAGTCAACATTCAGAGTCAGAATCTGAATGTTCGTAAGATGCCAGGTGATTCCTTTGCACATTAAAGCCGGAGAAGCCCTACTCTACAGCCACGTGCTGACAACTTGGGAGATCATGGGGCAATGGATCCAGAGGTAGAAGTCGTGACCTGGGAAGCAGGTTCTATATGAAAGATGCCCAGTTTATGTTTTTTCAAAGGCAAAGGATGTAAAGTCAGGGAAATTTATAATATAGGGTTGTGTAATAGATATATACATATGGGGTGAGGCTGGGGTAGGGCCTGGCACTGGACATAAAAAGACATTCTCTTTCAGGACGATGAGAGCTCTTTGAGTGTAGTGGCCCAGCTCAGGAGAAATCAGACTGACTGGGGTCTCATCTGAGCCCTGACACTACTGCCCAGTGGGATTAAAGCCAGATGAAGGAGGGGACCGCTGGACAACTGCCCAGGGCACAAATTCATGATGGGAGCTAAAAAATTGCTAGAATAAACTGGTGAAATGAAACATGGTTCCACTTCCACCAAAGTAGACAGCGCCCTCCAGTGGAAAATAAAAATAAAATCTTCCTCCCAAGCATAGCCCTCTCTCCTCTGGTGGGAAGGTCACGGTGGCCTGAGATTTTGTAAAGGTGTATTCCATGGAGTATGGCTGTTTACTGGGATCAAGTGAGTTATTGCATTATTTAAATATAAAATCATTTAATATACCTGCCAAAAAGTTTTACAGTTTCGTAAATTGCAAAAGAAAACCGAAGACAGTATAAGGACGACAGAAAAAAGGAAAATGTTTGGCAGGCATTTTTCTAATACTGACACCACTTCTGCCCGAGCAGATTAATTAGTAGTGAATTTCTTTTTCTGTAAAGTTTTTATTAACATAAATCCAGTCTCTCTCTACCCTCTCGAAATACATGTTGGACAAATATTTAAGGATATTCATTGAAGGGTTGCCAACTTAACTACCAGCCTGGACCACCCATGGGTCTGTAATCGACTTTTTCCCTTAGCTGAGTCTCTTGACTACCCGGTCCTTCCCTCGAATATGAGGCTCAAGGGAGAAAGTGGATTTCAAGAAAATCCAACAAAGTGCCTCCAACTATAAACCCAACAAAGCAACATCCAGAGGCAGAAAGTTGAAAAGTTCCCGAGGCAACAACATTGGTTCCTGCTCCCAGGGGAATTGTCCTGGTAAAGAAATCGGCTGAACTTGAGTCAAGGACAAAGCACCAACATACACAGACCAGAATCTGGAGTCTTTAACCAAACTCTGCCATGAGTCTTTTAATAAGTAGACACCTTGCCATCACTGCTGGGAAAGTGGAGATGTTTTATTGTTATACTTTTTGTCAAAGACCTTACAAGCTACTGGGGCTCGTGACTAAAGGCCAGGGCTTGGAGCTAGACAGATTTGGTTTCACAATTCTCTGCCACTTAATATTTAGGTGACATCTCCGTGACCCTACAAGTCACGGTTCTTCTTATGGTGCTTTTTTCCTTGCCTATAAGATGGGCAAAACAATTCCTCCCGTTAGGGATTATCATGGCGGAACCTTCGTTCCTCTTGCCTCAGGTTTCCGTGTGGGCGGATCGCCAAAAGAGTAACACTCCTGGCCTCCTGCCCCGCCCCTTCCCTTTCCACCCGGCAGAGAGGGTCTGAAGGAGTTAGCAGGGGGTCTCAGTGGCTGTGAGACTGGGGAGGGAGAAGTGATTTTTAATGAAACCCTAAAAGTCTAACAAGGGCGTGGTGGGAAGAAAATGAGATAGGTATATAAAGTAACTGTTCATAAGAGGCATCAATAAAAGATTGGAGTCACTTGGCCCAGTTAGTAGCCCACACAGAGACTTTTTATCCAGTCCAGAGAAAGGCTGGAGTTGCCGGGAGAGGCCTCCGTAAGGAAATCAAGCGTAATTTGGGCCTGGAGAGATCAGGAAGGAAATGTTGGGACATTTCATACAGGAAGACTTACATGAGTAAAGGCACGGATGTGAGAATGCTTTCCAGTTCCTTGTCACCTGGCTCCTGCTCCTCATGTCTTCAACACTCCTTGCCATTTGTCCATCTTTGATGCCACCTTTTCCCTTGTTTGAGTGGTTAGTTCTTCATCTTCACCCATCCTGTCTGTCCTTTCTGTTCCCACTGCTATCACCCATATCCAGCCATTCCCCAATGTCAGTTTTCCCCTGCTCTTTCATAAAAATGGAGGCTTCCCAGAATGAAAACTACATTCCCCACCTTCTTTGCGGCTGGATGTGCCCATGTGAGTCAGCTCTGGCTAATAGGGAGTGAGTGAAAGTGATGTGTGCAACTTCCAGGTCATGCCCTTGAAAGAGGGACACCTGCCCTTCCTGCTCACCTGTCCTCTCCATGTTGGAGACTCTTCTCTGATCTTCCTCCCAGAAGCCTTTCCTTATAACAGTGACTTTTTGTCTGTTTGTCTCAGCAACAGAGAACCACCTTGGACAACGGAGATAAAGACTATGTCATCCTCAGGTTGTAGAACAATATCGAAGACGTCTGCACTACAGACAGCTTTGTAAAGCAGAGCCTTCATACTAACTAGGACTTTTAGTTGAGAAAGAAATTAACTAGCATTTAATGTGAGCTACTGTTATTTGGTCTCTGTCATACGTTGCCAGACTTGTCATAGCCAATACCCGCTGTTCATCACTCTTATGCAAGAGAAGCCTTGCTGGAGGAGGGAAGGGCAGGGATACATTTCCGGGTACAGGCCATAACATAGATTCAGGCTTAGAAGATGGATGAATTCACAGGCCTGCAAGCAACTGGTATGTCCAGGGCCAAGTCTGGGGTGGAGGGCGAGTGATGAAAGAGCACAGTAGGATCCAGACCATACAGGGCCTTTTATGGAGGTTACAGAATTTGGACTTTATCTCAAAGACAGTGGAAAATCGGGGAAATGTTTCAGACAGGTGGATGGCTGTGTTAGACTCTGTTCTATAAAGACAGTGCTGTCCCTAGCATGCAGGGGGTTGAAAGAGCCAGATTAGAGGCTACGTAGGAGAGCCCACAAAGCTAGTCTCCTGACCCCCAGGCCAGTACCACCCATCTGCCCATGGAGGCATGTCTCACGCTCTTCTCTAGGAGCTCACCCCTTAAGCAGAGAACCCACAAACTCAAGAGAAAGTTTGATGTTATTTGTTTGTTAGAGATTTTTCTGGAACTATATCTGCCCCCACCCCACACCCAGATGTCAACATTAAAATAATTGAATTCCTCCACCCTTCAGAGCTATGTCTCTAGCCAATGGATTACTATTATTTCCATTTTTGGAACAGTGACTTGATCCATAAAAAGCCAATGGGATAATTTCATATAAAGCCACTAACTTTTTCCTTATGGTGGGGTCTTCAACAGAACTGAGAAGGTTGTTCTTAAACATTCAGGTGCCTAGGAATCACCCGATCCTCAGGCCTGCACTCAGAAACAACTTCACTGAAGGACATCAAGCCCACACAGACCACACTGTATGACTTCAAGTTATTTTGCTTCCTTTCTGATCCCCTAGAGAATAGAAATGGTTTTCACTCACTTGTGTAATCCCCTCAGTGCCTAGCACAAGAAGTTGTACCTTGTAAAAGTTCAGTAAAACTTGGTCAAATTGCATCAGGCTAATCTATTCCTTACACTTCTAGTTAGTGAAGTTTTACTCAGTTGGGCATTACAGTTTTTCATCCAGGCTCATATATATGCATGCAAGTATTATAATTGGATGGAATCATGGTTTTTCTGGGAATTATTTCTATCCTTCACAGAGCCACTTCTTCACCCTCATAAAACATGCTTGACAAAAGAAAAGGAAAAATTCCTTGTTGTGGTGATTGGTGCTTTCTTCCTGTGTTTTTCTAGAATGTAAATCAAGATAAATGCTGGGTGTATTTATAACCTTTTGAAAACAGCAGAAGTAGTTTTGTCAGAGAAACATACCCAGAAGTACTGCCCCCCAGTGTGCAAGCATGATATAGATATGTATTGTCATTGTTTAATCATTTTAGGCTAATTTCCTCATCTATCAGGGCAGAAAGTCAGTAGATATTGTCTCAGGTTGAAAAATATTTTAAAATTTTAAATGATGACAGATCTTATACAACATGTAGTCAAGATGACATTGTTTGTTCATGCTTTGCCTACCCCTATGACCCCCAGCTTACTTGCACCAAACACATAGCAACAGTAAACAAAATATAAAAAGGGAAAATTAAAAAGGCATAGACCTGCTCAAAAACAAGAGAAGAATCTCCATGGACTGGAAATAAAAGTGGGAAGAAGGGGCTGTCACAGTGAGATTCTTGGGCTCAAGACTGGGAAGCAAACAGAGGGAGTGGGAATTTGGATCCTAGGGTACAACAAGGAGTTAACAGCCTAGAGCCAGGCTCACTGCTCCAAATGAGGAGTTCAAATGAGTACCTTCTGCTCTTGAAAAGAAGCTGGAAAAGCCTGCTGATAGCTCTGAGTTTCAACTCATATGAAACTGCAAGTTTAGGGATATAGGGGGAGGATAAATCCTTACAACCGTGACATCAATCGGCCTGTTGACTTGATAAAAGTACCTGCAATATCCCCAATGTCATTACTGGGCTAGAACCCCAGACTGCTAATGTAAGACCTGGTTCTGAACTAAGGGTCTCAAGAGGTTGGGCAGAGACAGCCACATAACTGCTAGACATGGAGAAATGCAGGGAGAGAGAAAGTGCCCTCCCACTCAAAATGAGCCTGTAAATCAAAATTCAAAAACATATGATAAGGTGACTCCAGTGAAAATGACAGAGTTAGAACTTCCAAAAATTCATGAGAAAACTGGCAAAAATTTTCAGAATCAACTCAGAACTCTGGAAGTTAATCAAATTCTTGCAGAAATCTATGGAGCATTTATTAAAGAAAAACAGCAAGATTTTGGTAAGGGCAGCAACTGTTGTGGCATTTTAATTTGCCCTATTTCCATCTCATGCTCTCCAGTTCTTCAGCAGCTTTGAAAATTAACAGCCTAAATCATAGTAAAAATCAGCAGGCTGACAGCCACTAGAGGGGCATGATGGGGTCAAAGCTCCTTTAAGGCCTCATTTCCAGAGAACTGTCATCATTTGACCTGTCAAATGGTTGCCTGGAAGACCCCACTTAAAAGGCTGTCTTTACTTGACCTGACACAAAGCCCACATAGTGCAGAAAGGCTTTTTTCTGGGGGTGTTTGTTAAAAACAATTAGAGGCAATTGATTAAATTTGTGGCTTCTCTAGACAGATAATTGGGGCAAACAATAGGCTAAACAAAAAAAACATAAAAGGAAAATCTGAGGCATGAGATGTCCATAGGATCTTTAAGAAGTTCTGACATGTTCCTGGGAGTCTAGGCCACACACATGCATAGGCCTGCCTTTGCATATGCCTAGGGCTGTGCATATGGTCAGGAAGGACCTGAGAATGTCCTAAGTTCCCACCTTGAGCTGACCTTGAGATCCTGCACAAGTAAGAAGTGAAAGCTAAGACAGAGTTGCCAACTGATTGGATGAGTTTAGAAAGCATGCCCCAATGCACACAGACAATAGAGTCCCTTGGCAAAGAGATGGAGACTTAGTTATTACAAGAGTTTAAGAAATCTCTATCCAATCATTTACTCACTGTCAAGGTAACTAAGAAAAGACTTCAATGGCTAAATATAATTAATAATACAGAATTCATTTACAGAATTCATTTTACAGAATTCATTCAGAAAAGTCACTAAAGAAATGCACAAAAACAACAAACCCCAGAGGGAAGTAAGAATCTGATTTCCACAGTTGCCAAATTACAATATATTATTTAAAATGTATAGTTTCTAATAAAATATTATGAGGCATGCAAAGGAACAAGAAAGTATGGCCCATACACAGGAAAAAAGACAATCAATAGAAACTGTCCCTGAGGAAGAGAAGATACTGGTATTACTAGACAAAGACTTCAAATTATCTATTTAAAATACGTTCAATGGGCTAAGGAAACCATGTCCCAAGAACTAATGGGAAATATGAGAATGATGGCTTGCCAAATAGAGAATATCAATAGAAATATAGAAGTTGCAAAAAGAAAACAAATAGATATTCCGGAGTCAAAAAGGACAATAACTGAAATGAAAAATTCACTGAAAGGACTTAATAGCATATTTTAGCAGACAGAGGAAAGAAAACATATGCCCATACAAAAACTTGTCCACAGTTGTTCACAGCAGCATTCATAATATCCATAAATTGGAAATAATACAAATGCCCATCAACTGATGAATAGATAAACAACCTGTGGTCTAACCATGCAATAGAATATTATTCAGCCCTTAAAAAGAATGAAGTAACTGATTTCTGCGATAAGATGAATCATTATGGTAAGTGACAAACCCAGACACAAAAGGCCACACATTCTATTATTCTATTTATATGAAATGTTCAGAATAGGCAAATCCATAGTGACAGAAAATAGAAAATAATCACCAAAATACTAGCAAACCAAATTAACCAAGAAATTAAAAAAGATTACTCTTCATGATCAAGTGGAATTCATCCCAGGGATGCAAGGGTGGTTCAACATATGCAAATCAATGTGATACATCGAATAACAGAAAGAAGGACAAAAACCATATGATCATTTCAATTGATGCTGAAAAAGCATTCAATAAAATGCAGCATCCATTCATGATAAAACTCAAAAAACTTGGTATAGAAGGAACTTACCTCAACACAATAAAAGCCATATATGACAGACTCACAGCAAGTATTATACTGAATGGGGAAAAACTAAAAGCCTTTTCTTGAAGATCTGGAACAAGACAAGGATACCCACTTTCACCGCTGTTATTCAACATAGTACTAGAAGTTCTAGCTAGAGCATTCAAATGAGAGAAAGAAGTAAAGGGCCATCCAAATTGTAAAGGAAGAAATTAAATTATCCTTGTTTGCAGGCAATAGGATCTTGTACCTAGATTCTAGAGAAACCTAAAGATTCCACAAAAAAACTATTAGAACTGATAAACAAATTCAGTAAGGTTACAGAATACAAAATCAACATACAAAAATCAGTAGCATTTATATATGCCAAAAGTAAACAATATGAAAAAGAAACCAAGAAAGTAATCCCATTTACAATAGCTACAAATAAAATAAAATATCTAGGAATAAACTTAACCAGAGAAGTGAAAGATCTCTATAATGAAAACTATAAAACATTGATGAAAGAAATTGAAAAGGACACACACACAAAAATGGAAAGATATCCCATGCTTGTGGATTAGAAGAATCAATATTATTAAAATGTCCATACAACCCAAAGCAATCTACAGATTCAATGCAATCCCCATGAAAATACTAACGACATTCTTCACAGAAATAGAAAAAATAATCCTAAAATTTATGTGGAACCACAAATGACCCAGAATAGCCAAAACCATCCTGAGCAAAAAGAACAAAACCAGAGGAATCACATTACCTAACTTCAAATTATAGTACAGATCTGTAATAACCAAAACAGCATGGTATTGGCATAAAAACAGACACATAGACCAATCGAATAGAATAGAGAACCCACAAATAATTCCACACATCTATAATGATTTATCTTTAACAAAGTTGCCAAGAACATGCAGTAGGGGAAAGACAATCTCTTTAATAAATAATGTTGAGAAAACTGGATCTCCATATGCAGAAGAATGAAACTAAACCTTCATTTCTTGGCATATACAAAAATCAAATAAAAATGGATTAAAGACTTAAATCTAAAACCTGAAACTATGAAATTGCTAAAAGAAAACATTGGGGAAATGCTTCAGGACATTGGTCTGGGGGGCAATGATTTCTTGAGTAATATCCCCAGAGCACAGGAAACCAAAGCAAAATTGGACAGATGGGATCACATCAAGCTAAAAAAGCTTCTGCATAGCAAAGGAAACAATCAACAAAGCAAACAGACAACCCACAGAATGGGAGAAAATATTTGCAAACTGACAAGGGACTAATAACTAGAATACATAAGAAACTCCAGTAACTCAGCAGGAAGAAATCAAATAATCTGATTTAAAAATGGACAGAGGATTTGAGTAGACATATCTTAAAAGAAGATATAAAAATGGCCAACAGGTATATGAAAAAATTCTTGACATCCTTAGTTATCAGAGAAATGCAAATTTAAACTACAATGAGATATCATCTCGCCCCAGTTAAAATGGCTTTTATCAAAAAAATAGGCAATCACGAATGCTGGTGAGGATGTGGAGAAAGGGGAACCCTCGTACACCGTTGGTAGGGATGTAAATTAGTACAACACGATGGAGAACAGTATGGAGGTTCCTCAAAAAACTGAAAATAGAGCTACTATATGACCCAGCAATCCCACTGCTGGGTATATATCCAAAGGAGAGGAAATCAGTATATCAAAAAGATATCTGTGCTCCCGTGTTTACTAGCAGGATTCACAATAGCCAAGATTTGGAAACAACCTAAGTGTCCATTAGCAGATGAATGGATAAAGAAATTATGGTACATACACACAATGGAATATTATATAGCCACAAAAGAATGAAATCTTGCCACTTGGAACAACATGGGTGGAACTGGAGAACATTATATTAAGTGAAATAAGCCAAGCACAGAAAGACAAACCTTCCATGTTCTCACAGATATATGGCAGCTAAATATTAAAAACAATTCATCTCATGGAGGCAGAGTATAGAATGATGGTTACCAGAGGCTGGGAAGGATGGTGGGGAGGGATAAAGTGAGGATGGGCAATGGGTGCAAACATATAGTTAGATAGTTAGATATTCAGACAGAATGAACGATATTTGATAGCACAATGAAGTGACTATAGTCAACATGTTAGAGTATACTTCAAAAAAACTAAAAGAGCAGAATTGGGATGTTCCTAACACAAAGAAATAATAAGTGCCTGAGGTGTGAGATACCTCAATTACCTTAATGTGGTTTGATTCATTCACACTGTATGCCTGTATCAAAACATCACATGTATCCTATAAGGATATACAACTATTGTGTACCTAAAATAATTAAAAATTTTACAAAACCATTTTGAGTATATAGGGTTAAAAATGTATTAGTAACTTTTTTTTAAAGGGGACAATTACAGACACAAGAATAAAAAAAAATCCCATAATCGAGGGATGGTGCAAGTGTTTAAAATAACTCTTAGAAATATAAAATTATCAGAAGTGCCCTTAGACGACTGAATAAAAGATACTCAACATGTCAAAAGATGGCAAAATGCAGAGTGGTATAATGGACATTGGAGACTCACAAGAGGGGAGGGAAGAAAAAGTACCTGTGTGGTACAATGTACACTACTCGGGGGATGGGTGCACCAAAAGTCCAGACTCCACCACTACACAATATATACACGTAATGGAATTCCCTCGTACCCCCTAAATCTATTAAAATTTTAAAAAAGGAAAGACAAAGGTGGCACAATGAAAAAGAATTAATAACTGAATAGACACATAAACACCTAAAGGCATGCGGGTGAATTTTTAGAGAATCAGTTATTAGATAGATTGATAATTAGGCAAAGAGATTTTCAGAGATTTGGTCTGTTACCATTTCAAACTAGTTGCAACCTGAATATTCATTTTATGTTCTATTTCCTTCTCATTTCACGTTTAACTTAAGTATTTTCTTCTTTGTCATGTATTCCTTATAAAATTAATTGCTCTTTCAAGGATGGTAGTTTTTTCTGGTTACTAAAAATCATATGTGTTCATTATAGAAAATGTGAAATATACATAAAAGCATAAAGAAGAAAAAAATCACCCATAATCCCATCATTCGAAAATAACCATTGGTTCATTTTAATGAGCATCATTCCGGTCTTGGTGGTATTGAGGGATAGGGAGTATCTACATGGCAATTACGATTTTTAATGTCACTTTATTATTCTGTCATAAGTTTTTCCATAATTCTATCAGCTACTTCCAATTCATGGGATATTTTTGTTGCTTCTGATTTTTTGCCTTTGTAGATAATGCTGCATTGAACAGTTTCAAACATGTAATTTTCTGCTTTTGTTAAAATTTTCCTTCTGGAAAAATTCCCAAGTATAGGAATATGGGATCAAAAAATTTTATTATGTAAAAATTCAACCCCTAGGTTGTTCTAAAGAGAAAATTGAGGCCCAGAGAGGAGAAGGGAATTGCCTAAAGTCATCTAGCCTTTGAGCAGCCTGGGACCCAGGTCTCTCAACTCCCGGGTACTCCCCCAGACTTGCACCATCCCACACATGAAGGATGGAAAGACATTGCAGACACGGGGGATCCATTGTTGTTGGAAGTCAGTCAGTTTGTTATTCTTCCCCCATTAAATTAAAAAGACTATGAGTTTTCTAATAACCGAATCTTTCCACATAAACTGTTCGAAGGTTCTAAAGTCTCACCCTGAAGTAAGACATTTACTAGACTAATATAAATCTCACAAAAACCTTTATAGGATCCTTAAAACACAATTTCACAACAAAATGCTTGTTTTTGTTATAAATTGAGTTTTAAATTATCAGCATGAATGCAAATAGTGCCGCAGTCATGGTGAACGTAAGCGTATTTGCAGTCATAAATCCTCACACACCTTTGGCAGAAATAATCGTAACCTAGAGCGACAGTTCCAGCCACATTCTGATGGGCACTCCCACTGACACGGAGGATTTGATACGTGAGACAATCCCCAGCCCCTGCAGAGAAGGGCAGAGACGGGTTGAAGAGCATGGTAGCCCTACCTCTGAGGGCCCGGGTGGCTGCCCTGTAGAAAACATGAAAGGCTGGGGCAGAGGGGTCTCTGTCCACGCAGGACTTACGTGCGAGTGCACGGCAGGCACCACAGGCTGATCCACCCTACCTCTTTTTTGTTCTTATCAAGGTAAAAGTCCCTTAATGTAAAATTCACCAATTTAAAGTGTATTGTCCAGTTACATTTAATAGATTGACTACGTTGTACAACCATTGTATCTATCTAGTTCCAAAACAACTTCATCACCCCAAAGGGAAGCCCTGTGCCCATTGCAGCCATTCCCAATCCCCTGGTAACCACCAGTCTGGCTTCTGACCCTACGAATTTACCTATTCTGAATCGTTCACACAAATGGAATCATGCATTTTGTGATCTTTTTTGTGTCTAGCTTTGTTCACTCAGCACAATGTTTCGGTGGTTCGTTGATGTTGCAGCATGGATCAGAACTTAATTCCTTTGTATGGCTGCATAATATTTCCTTGTAGGGAGAGATCACATGTCGTTTATCCCTTCATCAGGTGATGGACATTTGAGTTGTTTCCACCTTTTAGCAATGTGGATAGTGTTGCTATGGACATATGTACAAGCTTTTGTTTGAATACTTTCCCAGTTCTTTGGGGTAGGAGTGGAATTGCTAGGAGTGGAATTGCTGAGCCATATGGTAATTCTGTGTTTAACTTTCTAAAGAAGAGTCAAGCTGTTTCTACAGTGACTGCACCATTTCACATCTCAGCTGGCAATGTACAAAGATTCCAATTTCTCTACATCCTTGCCAACACTTGCTAATTTCCATTTATTATTATTATTGTTATTATTATTACAGCCATCCTAGTGGGCATAAAGTAGTATCTCATTGTTTTAATTTTCATTTCTCTGATGATTAATGATGTTGAAAATCTTTTCAAGTCCCTTGCTCATTTTCAAATTTGGTTATCTCCTTATTGTTGAGTTTAATGCATTCCTTATATATTCTGGATACAATTTCCTTGTCAGATATACAATTTGCAATTATTTTCTCCCATTATGTAAGTTGTCTTTTCATTTTCTTGATATCATCTTTTGATGCACAAAAGTTTTTAATTTTGATGAAGTCTGATTTATCTACATTTTTTCGTTTCTGCCTTCTGTTTTTAATGTCATATCTAAGAAGCCATTACCAAATCCAAGCTCATGAAGATTTACCCCTGTTTTCTTCTAAGAGTTATAGTTTTAGCTCTTATGTTTAGGTCTTTGACTCATTATGAGTTAATTTTTGTATATGTGTTTAACTTTTTTTTTTTGCATTTTGGGACCAGTTGTTCCAGCACCATTTGTCGAAGAGCCTATTCTTTCCCTCAAGGAATGGGGTCCTGGTATCCTTGTCAAAAATTATTTGACCATAGTATGAGTTTATCTCTGGCCTCTAAATTCTATTCCATTGATTTATATGAATCTATACTTTTGATGGTGACACACTGTTTTGATTATGTAGCTTTGTAATATGTTTTGAAATTAGGAAGCGTGGGTTCTCCAACTTTGGTCTTCTTTTTCAAAATTGTTTTGGGTGTTCAGGATCACTTGCAAATCCATATGAATCTGAGGATCAGCTTTTCCGTTTCTGCAAAAGGCTACTGGAATTTGGATAGGAATCGCATTGAATCTGCAGACTGCTTTGAGGAGTATTACCATCCTACCAGCATTAAATTTTCCAATCCATGAATACGGGATGTTTTTCCATTGATACAGTTCTTCTTTAATTTCTTTCTGTAGTATTTTATAGTTATCAGTGTACAACAAGTCTTGTACCTCCTTGGTTAAATTTATTCCTTAGTATTTTATTCTTTCTGATGGCATTTTAAATGCCCTATTATTTTCTTAATTTTCTTTTTTGGATTGTTCTTTCCTAGAATATAGAAATATAAATAATTTTTACATGTTGACCTTTTATCCTATAACTTTGTTGAATTTGTTTACTAGGTTGAATAGTCTTTTGTTGATTCTTTAGGATTTCCTATATAAAAGATAATGTCATCTGTGAATATAAACAATTTTACTTCTTCCTTTCTAATCTGGATGCCTTTTATTTCCTTTAAGAAACTGTCCTTTCAAGAGATCTATTGTACAACACAGTCACTATAGTTAATAATGATGTATTGTATACCTGAAAATCACTAAGGGTAGATTTTAAGTGTTCTCTCCACCAACAAATAAGTATGGGAGGTAATGTATATTTTAATTAGTTTGATTTAGCCAATCCACAATGCATACTTATTTCAAAACAGCATGTTGTACACCATAAATATATAATTTTTGTCAATTTAAAAGATAAAGAAAAAATAATTAATCCTTTTCACGCTGGGAAAATAAAACCCAAAAAACAAAAGAGAAGAAATCGCCCTGGCTAGAGCCTCCAGTACAGTGTTGAATAGAAGTGGCAAGAGTGGGCATCCTTGTCTTCTTCCTGATCTTTGGGGAAAAGCTTTCAGTTTTTCAGCATTGAATACAATGTTTGCTGTGGGTTTTTCAGAAATGCTCTTTTCCATGCTGAGGAAGTTTCCTTGCACTCCCAGTTTGTTGAGTGTTTCTGTCATGCACACCTTGCTTCCTGTTCATTTATTCCACGACACCTGCCGGGGCACCTGCTGTGTGCCGCTGGGACTAGAACAGCCAGGCCCCGTCTCTGTTCCAACTCACACGGAAGCAGGGGTGATGGACACCAAGACAGAAAATTACGCTACAGAAAAGCATCTGGCTTCAGGGGAAAACACAGAAGGGCATGTGCTTCTGTTTGGACGAGAGAAGAGGTGTCTTGCTTTGGGTCTCCCGACAGCACAGCCCAAGGCAAGGACTTGGGAGCAGGGAGCATGTTTGAGCAGAACCCTTAGGACAGGTGTGAGGAGGAAAGAACGGAAGCCGATGTGGAATTGAGCTGGGTGCACCTGGGGGCAACCGGTGCTCACTTTGAGAAGACTGAAGAATTGTTCAGAACGTGCCTCAGAATTGTCCTTCCAAAGGATAGAAGAGTGGGGCCGAAACCTCGGGGAGCTCCAGCGGGCGCCTGAGGTGGAATCCCGTAGGACAGGGGCATGGGAACCGCCCACTCCAGCTTCAGCTGCAGGTGGAGGCTGGTGCTAATGCATCCCCTGCACGGGGTCAGAGCAGCTTTCCAGGAAGAGCAGCTCTGATGATAGCCCAACAGAGAGAAATGAGCTGGGTGCAGTTGGCAGAGGACAGATCATGCAGAGCGTATCAGTCTGCTTGGCCACTCTCACAAAATGCCTCAGACGGGGAAGCTTAAACAACAGATAGTTACTTTCTCATAGTTCTGCTGGAAAGTCTAATCTCAAGGTTCCGGGCAATTCGGATTCTAGTGAGGGCTCTCTTCCTGGCTTGTAGACGGCCTCCTTCTCACGTGTCCTCACATGGCAGAGAGCCAGCTCTCTGGTGTCTCCTCCTCTTATAAAGACACCAATCCCATCAGATCGGGGCCCCACCCTTATGAGCTCATTTACCCTTCATTACCTCCTAAAGACCCTGTCACATTGGGGGTTACAGCTTCAACATATGCATTTTGCAGAAAGATGTAATTCAGTCCATAGCACAGGGCTTTGGATGCTTTGTCCCGAGGGCAGTGGGGGAAACAGTGAAGGATTCTAAGCATCAAAATGCCACAACCAACTTGATGCCTCTGGTCACGGTGCAGAGAATGGACAGGAGAGAGGCCAGAGTTAAAGCACAGATACCAGCTGGGAGGCCGCTGTGCAGGCCCAGGCCAGAGGTGACGGGCCCTTACCACAGCTGAGGCAGAGCCATGGAGAACAGCTGTCAGAGGGGCAGCTCAACAGGAGGGGTTGGAGGGCTGGATGTGGGCAGTCAGGGAGAGAGAAACCAGGAGATGGTTCAGTTAGCTGGCTGGAGCAGTTGGGTTTCCAGTGGTGTCATTCATGGGGACAGGGAGTCCAAAAGGAGGAGATGGGACAGTGGAGGCCTCCAGAGCAGGGTCCAGGCTCAGAGGAAACGTCAGTGGAAGGGGCCAGACACGCTCGGTCAATTGAGCAGCGCAGAGCTCTCCGGCCCGGACGGCTTCTTGTCTGCCCACCCAAGTGGAAGACTCAGCGAAGGCGGCCACGAAGCCAGCGGGCCCTGCCAAGGAGGCTGCCACGGATCGTGCAGTTGCGTGTGATGTGGGTCAGTGTGTCAGCCGCCAAAGCCCTGGAGGGAGCCAAGGAGGCGAAAACATTCCTCCTGTGTTCCGGGCTCAGCAACAAGCAGTGATGGAGGTGCTGGGGTGGCAGGCCAGGCGCCCTGCCAGCGTCTTAGGCCGTCTCAGGCCTGCACCAGTTGGCTCATTTTTCTCATTGTACCCAACGCTCTTTATACTCAGGTCCCAGCTCCCTGCCTTTGCCTCTGCAGAGCTGTCGCCGTAATCCCTCTCCAGTCTCCCTGCCCGTCCGCATTCTACCCTGAATCTGAGCCTGAGGCAAGTGGATGCCCAACCCTTCTTCACTGTCGCTTTCTTTGATTAAGTGCCGCTTCCCCCAGGAAGTCCTCCCTGTGTCTTCCAACCCCTCCCAATTGCTTCCCACTGAGCACCTATAATCCTTCACTTGAGGTGCTTGGTAGGGTTTAGCGGTTCAAAGCCTGGACTCTGGATTCAGCTGATCTGGGTTCAAACTCTGGTCCCACCACTTAGCAGCAGCGGGAGTCCGGGAAAGCTACTTAACCCCTCTGTGCCAGTTTTCTCACCGTCAGCTAATGTTAATAATAGTTTCTACCTCATAGAGCCCCTGGAGGGATCAAGTGGAATAATCCCTGTGAAGTATCAGCTGCACGTGTCCCACCATCCAGCCGTCAAGTGTGACACCCCCCAGTCCAACCAGGGAGAATATAAATCCCCCACATGGCAATTTCTGTTATAGGTAAACCCAAGACAGGGGTCCACATCCTGAAGCAGAGCTATTGAACAGCTTGGATTAATTTACAGCCTGTCGGGCTTGGATTGGAATCTGGGACCCCAACTGCCAGCTTTAGCAAGTTATTCCACTGGTCTGAGCCTCAGTTTCCTCATCTGTAGGGTGGGGATAATCATGCCCACGTTACAAGGTTCTGTGAGGGATAAAGTGAGATAATGTCTGTGCAGTAGACACCGTGGCACATCACCCAACCCCCCCTTCCAGCTGGAGGCACCCATGCCCCAGGATGCGGGGACACTTGGGGACTGATGGCTCTCAATTCAGACTATCTCTGTTTTTAGTTTGTGCTGCTATAACAAAACTCCTTAAACTGGGTAATCTACAAAGGACAGGAATTGATTGCTCACAGTTCTGGAGGCTAGGAAGTCCCGAATCAAGCTGCCAGCAGACTCAATGTCTAGTGAGGGCTGCTCTCTGCGTCCAAGATGGCACTTTGTTGCTGCGTCCTCACATGGCGAAAGAGCAGAAGAGAATGAACCGGCTCCCTCAAGCCCTTTTATAAGGGTCCCAATCCCGTCCATGACAGCTGTGCCCTCGTGACTTAATCGCCTCTTAAAGGCCCCGCCTCTTCGTACTCCCACACTGATGATTAAGCTGCAACATATGACTTTTGGAGAACTCATTCAGATCAAGCACTCTGAAAACATGTCCCTCCCTGGGGACAGCCCCCATCGAGCGATTGGTCTGTGCAAGGGGATAATGGCCCAGCCCGCCTTGATTCAATGGGAACAAGAGACAACCAGCTTCCAAGCTCCCAGTGGGGTCAGCTGAGGCCTCTGCTGTGCCTGCCCGCAGCCCGGCTTTCCTCTCTGCTCCGCCCTGGTTCCCTCACTCCCCAGGTGTTGCTCCCAAGAATGCTCACCTGCACGCCCTCCGCACGCATGTCCCTGGCTCAGAATCGTGGTTCATTTTATGTGTCAGCCTGGCCACAGTGCCCAGATACTTGGTCAAACACCAATCTGCATGTTGCTGTGAAAGGATGTTTTAGATGAGATCAACATTTACGCAATTAGACTGAGTGAAGCAGGTTACCCTCCCTAACGTGAGTGGGCCTCATGCACTCAGTTGAAAGCCTTAAGAAAAAACAGTCTGAGGACTCCCAAGGAAAAGGAAATTCTGCCTGCACACCCTCTTTGGACTCAAACTGCAACATCAGTTCTTCCCTGGGTCTCTAGCCTGCTCGTGTAACTTGCAGATTTTGGATTTGCCAGTCTCCTAATTGCATGAGCCGATTCCTTAAAATCTCTCTCTTTCTCTCTCTCTCTCTCATACACACACACACACACATCTCTACTTTATTGATTCTGTTTCTCTGGAGAACCCTGACTAACACACCCAGGACCCAACCTGAGCCCTACAAAGTGCCTGTGGGATGTGGTTTGTATTAATTCATTGAAGAGTTGAGTGGATTTCCGTGTTCTTGTCTGGGCAGCAGAGATGTATCTTCACAGTCTCTATCAGCTTCCACACCCCGTGGGTCCAGGCAGGTGTCCCTGGCTGGGCTGAAATGTGGGGATAGAAAACAATCCAAGTTCTTGACTCAGATGTCCTGGAATTAAATGAGTTTTGGGGGAGGATGTTCAACATGGTCTCTCTAACTCATGTTTTCCCTTTGATTTCCTTTCTGGTGCTGTATTTTGCAATTAGTCTTTGTTAAATAAAAATGGTTTGTGACATATTATTATTTCCCTCCCAACAAGTATGATGTGGTGGGCAGTAGTCTACATACTTAGGTAACATCTGATCACCATCACTGGGTTTTGGTGTCTACAATAGTTTCCTGTAAATGGATGTTAAAAAAGACATACTTTAAGACTTACTCTGCAGTTATGATTGTGAACATCTGTTTATGTTTACAGAGGACCCAGATTAAGTTAGAAACTGTCAGAGCAAAGAATGTACAAGGAAATGGCCACACTGTTCAATTTTTACTTCTATCCACAAACATGACAAGGTACTCAGGGCACAGGTTCGTGAAGCCGATGTCCCCAAGGAGAGACCATTTTATCAGGATACTCAGAGCAGGGTCTGTGAGAAGAAGGCTCTGTCTCAAAGGCTGGAACTTGACCAGAAGTTGAGTGTGCCTGGATACACAAGCCTCGCCTGGAAGCACGCTCCAAGGGGTGAAGCTTCGCCAAGCAAAAGAGGCCACGCGTGACTTCAGAGGCCCCGCAGAAACCCTTGAGCTGGTTTGTGGCTTGGAGGAAAATCACAGCCTCTGTCAAATGATGTCATCTCACCCAGCAGCCCTGACGTGTCTTAATAGCATTTTGAGGCCAATCCTGACATGCTTGTTCGAGCTACTGGCAGAAGTTTCCTTTTCGATTTACTTATTTAATGAACTTGTATGTGGTCGTGAGGAAAGGAAAGTCGGCTCTCAGAACCCTTTGACAGGAAGGAGTTCCTTCTCCCTGGGCTTCCCTTGGTGGCTGATTTTTGTCATATGAATTAGGTGTATATTTGGAGGCCCATGGTAGTTTGTGGATTTGTTGAAAATGATTCGTTTTCATGAAGATGATTCTAATGTTTCAATATGAAACTGTGTGTGGTGTGGTAATCCTTTTTGTATGGGAGGTTATGCCCCTTCTCATTTTGTTTATGTGTTCTCTTCCCCCTTGATTGGATTTGACAGAGGTTTGTATATTTTATTGGTCCTTTTAAAGAGCTAGATCTTGGTTTTATTGATCAGTTCCACTGGGGGTTTTGTGTTGTTGTTGTTCTCTAATTTATTTACTTCAACTTTAATCTTTATCATTATAGTATTTTTACCCTTTTCTTTTGGCTTGTTTTTGTTCTTTTTCTAGTACATAAAGTTTGTTGCTCTTCTCTTTTTGATGATAACGTTGCTTAAAGTCATGAATTTCCCTGTGAGGACTGCTATGTCTGCATCCTGCAAATCAAAGTAACTCTATTTGTTACTTTCATTGGTCTACATATATTTTATAGACAAATGAGATATTTTACAGGAAAAATAACAATAAGTAAAAAAAAAAGAGAGAACCCAAAAAAGCAAAAACAAAAACAAGTAAGTCACCAGAAATCCCACTTCCCAGATAGTTACATTGATATTTTAGTATACATATTCTAGATTTTTCCTTTGCAAGTTTATATGTGTAGATTTTGGGGTTTTTTTCCAAAATAGTCATACTTTTCACATTTTGTACACCTTTACATTTCGTAATATGCTTTCTTTATCTAAATAATAAAGTTAGAACAACTTTTCTTGTTATTAAGACTGGATGTACATTGTCAATTTTAATGGCTGTTGAGCATTTATTCTGTTGTGTGGATAGCCCACATTTACCTGTTCGTAGACATTTAGGTTGTTTTCATTTATTTTCTCATCATAAAAAACAAACCACGGCAATGTATATTCTTGTTGCTGAATATCTGCCTACATCCATAAATAACTCCTCAGGATAAAGTTGTAGTAGCACAATTGCTGGCAGACAGAGGTCGGTGTGGTTTTAAGACTTTTGACACATCCTGTTTCATTTACCCACAGAGTAGTTGTACCAGTAATTTTCTCTCAGCCTGAAAGTTCTCATTTCTACCTATGCTGACCAATACCAAGCATTTTCAATTTTGGACTATTGGTGAACGCTGTGGTTTAAATGTGTCCCCCAAAGTTCATGTGTTGGAAACTTAATCCCCAATGAAACAGCATTGAGAGGTGGGACCTCTAAGAGGTGATTAGGCCATGAGAGCTCTGCCTTCATGAATGGGTCAATGCCATTATCATGGGAGTGGGAGTGGGTTTGTTACGGTGGGAGTGGACTCCTTATAAAAGGATGAGCTCAGCCCCCTTCTTTCTCTCATGAGCACTCTCTCACCCTTCCGCCTTTTGTCGTGGGATGCTGCAGCAAGAAGGCCCTCACCAGGTGCCAGCGCCTTGGTATTGGACTTCCCGGCCTCTAGAACCATGAGAAATAAGTGTTTGTTCTTTATAAATTACTCATTCTGTGGTATTCTGTTATAGTAGCACAAAATGGATAAGACAATGCAAGAAGAAAGGATTATTTTATCCAAATTTATTTTATTATTAGCAAAAGTCAATATTTTTATACATTTATTGGCCACATATTTTTTGAATTGCCTTTTCACATCCCTTACCCTTTCATCTTTGTTCTTATTAATTTTCAATAAGTTCTTGGCTCTTTGCCATCTATATTGCAAATATTCTGACCATTTTATTATTAGACTTTCAGATTTGTTTAGGTATTCTTGCCTTATGGAATTTTCAAAAATTTATTCAGTTAAATATATCAATTTTTTTCTTTCATGGTTTTTATCTTCCTACATATGTTTAGAATAATCTTATGAAGTGAAGATCAAATTATTCCACATTTATGATTATTTATTTGTTTACATTTAAATCTTATAAGCATCTGGGATTTATTTTAGCATGTGATATAAACTAATTTGATTTTTTCCCAGTAGCCAGTTGGGTTCAGTTGTACCCAACCTTTTGCCCATGGAAATGATAGTTATCATATAAAAAATGTATACAAATATGTATAAAATCACACCCTTGCACCTGTTTCTGGCTTTCTGATTTTGTAACATTGCCTGTCCATCTATTCACAGAACTGGCTCCAGCTCACAGTAGTGGCTAACAAGGCCAGCTCTGAAGCCATCTCGCCAACACTTGGATCTGTTCTCCCTACTGACAAGCTCTATGACTCAGACAAGCCACTTAAACTCTGGCCTTTGCTTTTCATGAGGACTGTTATGAGGACTGAGTAGAGGAAGGTGTTCAGGGTTCTTGGCTCAGAGTCCGCACATTCAAGGATTCAGTAACATAGGTATTATTGCTATTGCCGCAGATATACCAGTGGAAACCAGGATTAACTTGGTTTAATGCCCCAAAGAGGGTAAGAGGAGGCAGCTGCACAAGCCCAGAGCCTGGCTCAAGATTCAGTGCGATCCCAGGGCCGGGCTGTCCCTGCGGTCTCTGATCTTCATCACGTAGGCTGGTCGTGAAGCTCTCCCCAGGCCTAGAGCTCCGACCCACCATCCTCCCGTCACTGTCTAACCCCAGAGCGCTGATGACCACGGCAGGCATTCCTAAGTCCAGGAAGTGGGGAGAAGGGAGGAGGCACTTATGTGGAGGACAGGCGAGAATATGAAAGGGAACCAGGAGGCTTCCCCATGGGGACGCTGGCCCAGGCCCCCCACCTCTACAGCGGGTTTCACTCACCTTTCTCCATCTCAACACCTTTCCTTCTCTGCGCACCCTCCCTTGTCCCACCTATCCCCTCTTCTCTCCCAGACACAGAACCACAAATGCCTCCTTGGGCCTCAGACGGAACAGCTCCCCCATCCTCTGACACCGTCTTTCCCAGGGGACTTCACGGGGCATTTCCCCAAACTGAGATGGTTCCTCCTGAAGAGGGATTCTGCCACTGTTAAGATGCCACTTGTTAAAATGCTAAAGTGTCTTCAGTGTGCTATATTACCAATAATAATAATAATAATAGCATCCACGATTGTTAAATGCTTACCATAAGCCAGACATATACTTTGTATTATGTCTTTTAAACTTCACAAGAATTCGACAAGGCAGCCACTGGGGGAGGAATGTTTTGGAAGGAAGATGATGGAGGCTCAGAGAGCTGATGTGAGTGGATCAGGCCACAGGTAAGGATCAGAGCAGGGTTTTGAGGATAAGGATGCCTTACTCCGAAACCTGGGCTCTTACCTGGACCCTATATAGGTGTCTTTTTAAGGCTCTTGATAAATATTTCTAACTTGTCCCAAAAGATTCTACCAGTCTTTTGGTTTCAGGAAGGTGAATGACAGATCCAATGTGCATCTTGGAAAGGCCCTTCTGGCCACACTGAGGAGTGTAGATGGGCCACCTTGCCGGCCACTATGGCTGGCCCTGAACATGACACAGACTCTGACAGCACGTCCTAAACAGTACTGCTTATCTTCTGCCCTGAGTGTCCATCTCTGTAGTACAGGGATCTGGTTTCTGCCCTCCTACCACTACGTCTCATCACTGACCTTAGAGCTAAATGCATAGTCTATGTAACAGCCATGGAAGAAAGTTAGACAGGTGTAGTTACAGCCACTTTACACCTGTGGAAACTGAGAGGTCCAGAGAGGTTAAGGAACCAAGCCAAGTCCACACAGCAAGTCTCTAGCAGAGGTGGGCTCAAAACCCAGACCTCTCAAACTTGGTCTGGCGGCACCTCACTAATCCACACTGCTCCCAGCCACCTGTTCTCATGTCCTTTTGGGGATTCCTAGGGTCTTCTTCCAAGGACAAGCCCCATCTCTCCTTTCTGCCAGGGATGCTGATTTTGTTTCTTTTGGTCATGCTGAGTCTCTTTTCAGGTCTTTGTCCCTGGGGGTTGAATTGCTCAAACCCTCCCCAACCCTTACACAGTCAGGATCGGGACTGGTGACTTTGTTGGTTCACTGGATTCTCAAGAGGACATTGTGAGAGGAGCATTAATATCCCCACACTGGGTCTGCCCTACCCAACAGCCGAGCCACCCTTCCACAGCCCCTGCTGGGGAAAGCAATTCCGGCCTTCCTGTGTGCAGGGAGTCACTGATTGGTCCAGGGAGGCATCCAAGCCACAGAGGCCCACACACGGCCTGGCCACCTATGACGCGGCAGGCCCAAAATCTCCCGCCCAACAGAGTTCCAATCCCTGCCTCCCTCAGGACCAAACCAGTAGGGAGTGAAGGAAGGAAGGAGAATGGAAGAGACCGTGAAACGGAAGCTTGTCCCCAACTTGTCCGTAAATCCTGATGCCCTCCAATCCACCTGTGTCCTTACAATAAGCCTCTTTTCCTCAAGATCACACAGAGTGACTGACCCAGTCCTTGCAACCATGATTCTAATGCACCTCCATTTTA
>CAUYSK010030829.1:0-87660 GCA_963575035.1 Avahi laniger
TAAAACATCAGTGCCAGGTTAATCACCTGCCTTATTCTCCACGCTTTACGCAGAAAGATTTCAGAGTTGAAGAAGTGCCACCAGAGGTAATGCTGAAAAAAGAGTATCCCTCAGGTTCTGAAGACTGGAAGCTTCTTAGAAGCTTTCCCCAAATGAAATGAGCAACAGAAACATCGTCAGAATCGCTGTCTAACCTTCCAAGGGACGTCTGTGCAGAACATCAGCCATGTGGACAAATGATTCCAAGTCTTTTTGTGAAAAAAAGCACATGTTAATTTCTTTAAGATTCTGTCACTTTGAGAGTCTGAATGGAATTCTTTAAAATCCTTGGCTTACCCTCACACCTGATGAATACAGCGCGCATCATCTGGGGGACGGACATGCTTGAAGCTCTCGCTCGGATGGGGCAAAGGCAATATACGTACCCTGAACATTTATAACCCTGTAATATGGTGAAATAAAAAAATAATAAAAATAAAAATAAATAAATAAAAGTCCCTGGCTTTTGAAATGCTCTCACCACAAACGAGGATAAGTATGCGAGGTAATCCATATTTAATTTGTTTAACTTAGCTATTCCACGAGGTACACATATTTCAAAACATCATGTTGTGCAGGATAAATGAATCCATTTTTATTTGTCAAAATAAATAAAAAAAATAAGGAGATAAAATCCCCCCGCTTTGAGTTGGAGACATTGGGCTCTGTCTCTTATTAGCGGTGTGACCTCGAGCTCATTACTTAACCTTTCTGAGTCTCGATTCATCACCTTGGAAGTGGGTCTTAGACTAACTTTATTAGATTGTTTTGAGGATTAAATGACCAGACACCCAGCTCATAGATCTCTCCCCTCACCTGGCCTGTAAAGTCATTCTTCACAGAGGACGAGCTCGGAGAGTTGCTCAGACCGTCGAGCAGTTTTGCTCTTTAAATGGCTGATTAACTCTCGGAGGTAGCGTCTTTTAATGCAAGTTCTCTACGTGAAATGAGGTGCCAAGTTAACAACCCAGGAAAACAGAAGGCTTATGTTTTTCCGCATAATAAACTGTGAAGCAATGAGGAGGGCAAGCTTTCCAGCCTCTCTATTAGAGCCGGGCGCCTATAAAATATGTAATGTACACACCAAATCTTTGAGCCCCGTGTGGCTCTGGCTGAGAAATGGAATGCCAAGGATTATTCGGAAATTTTCTCGCACCTGTAGCTGAACTTTGAAATAGGCCTATTCAGTTTAGTACTCGCACAGGAATCTGCAGATGCTTCAGACACTGAGTATTGGGGGGTCGGAAGTAAATACGACACAGAAATAAATGAGATCCACCCCCACATCCACCTGGGCTCTCAGTCCCGGGAGACCGTGGGAACCCAGGCAGACCCCTTACTGGTCCGTGGCAGAGCCGGGCAGAAGGCTGCCCAGGGGAGAGCTGTTTGGCTGATTTCCACACAGGAGAGTGGCGCTGAGAAACATCGGGGTTATCAAGAGCAGCACAAGCCCCAGTGAAACCTGCCAAGTGGGCTTCCAGGTCATCACCAGACAGGATGAGGCGAGAAAGACTCCTCCATCCTCTAGGGTTAGCCTAGTCCAGCCTCCCACGTGCGTGTCAAAGGAGCTGCCCAGACAGCACAGGGCTGGGGTCCCACTCTGGGGACCTTATGCCTAAACCTAGTGTTGTACTCCTCCCGGCCCAGCCTGCTATGACACAGACCCTGAAGGGGAAACATGAGCCAGACGCCGCCTCTGTCTTCCAGAAGCTTCCAGCCCAGTGAAGTGTCTTAGTTCCCTAGGGCTGCCATCACCAATGAGCACAAGCTGGCTGGCTTAAAACAACAGAAATGGATTCTCTCATAGTTCAGGAGGCCAGAAGTCCAAAATCAAGGTGTGGGTGGGGCCACGCTTCCCCTGAGACTTTGGTAGAATCCTTGTTGCCTCTCTGCTGCCTCAGGTGGTGGCCAGAAATCCTTGGTGCTCCGTGGCTTGCAGTTGTGGACCTCCAGCCTCTGCCTCTGGTGTCATGTGGCCTTTCCCTGTGACCACACATCGCCCGCCTGTGAGGCCGCCCACCAGCCACACTGGTTAGAAGGCCCACCCTACTCCAGGAGGACCTCCTCTTATCTAATTGTGTCTGCCACAACCCTATTGCCACAGAAGGCCACATCCTGAGGTGTCAGGGGTTAGGACTTCCACATATCCTTGTGGGGAACGCAGTTCAAACTACGACAGGGAGCGAAGGCAGGTGCAGAAATGGGAGCCCTTCTATTTTAGATTCATCCATGTGGTATGATTTAATATTTTATTCCCTTTTATTGCTAAGTAGTAGTCCATTTTTCTGGATATAACACAACACATTTATCTATTTATCGGTGGATGAATATTTGAGTGGTTTCCAGTTTTTGGCTATTATGAATAATGTAGAAATATACATTGTCTCTGTACCCTTCCAAAAATCACATTTGCTAGGGGCACACTGTGATTTTGTAGGTGTTTCCACAAAGCAACCAAAATGTAATTTATCAGATGAGCCATTTTTTAATAACAAAAGATGACTACTACATTTTCTTCCATTTTATGTGATTTCTTAAAATACCATAATGGAACTGTTTCCATTCCTTAGGTGTCCAGATAAATGTGACATTTCTGCTTTCACTTTTGAACACAGTGTAAGTGCAGCAAGCTGTTATAAAATAACAAAAGGTAAACTTAAGAAATATGTAGACCTACATAAAGAAAATGCAAAAATTCACGAGGCAACAAAAAAAGACTTCAGCAAGTAGACAGACATATCACATCTATGGATAGGGAGACCAAAGATGTCTGTTTTTTTCCAGCTTATGACATAGGTATACAATGATTCCAATCAAAGCCCCAAAGGATTTTGGGGGGCAAAATTGACAAACTCATTCAAAATAGATCAACAAGAATGATCAAGGAAGACGAATTAAAACAATTTGAAAAAGAATATTATTAATAACAAAGGAATGTTATATGTCATCATATGTTAAAATGTTTTATAGAATGTACTTGGTCTCATTTGGGAAATCTCTAATTCTTGTTTATCCTACTACCCAGGGTTAGGTAAAGATAATAATACATGTTTGAGCAGTGGTGGAGTGAAATAGGCATATAGCTTTCACTTTTGGACGTTTCTATAAGGAAAAGTGAGCCATAGTTGACTTCTGGCTGTGCTGAGATTTTTTTTCTCTTCAAGGGTCAGGTTTATCCCAACACTATTCTTCTGTGCACGTCTTACTGTCCTTTAGGATGGTCCCTATTGAGTCCCTGGAAGTGACATGGAGCTTTTAATATTAATAAAGGGGCTCAGTATCTTTCCATCAGTGCCTTCTTTATAATGCTAACATGTTCAGATTGGTTCCCAGAGCAGATGGATATTGAGAGCATTTAAATGACAGAAAAATAAGTGTATTATTGATACCTAGAGTAACAGACAGACTCAATGAATCACTAGAGCTGCTTCCATAAGCATCCTTCATAATTTCTGGCTTCTCATTTTCATGTTAACCGGAATGAATTTCTTCTAAAATATAATAGGATGGAAGAAGAGAGAGGAAAAATGGACTTATTGATATAAAGGGAAAAAATTCCCAACCCCCACCCACCCACCCCCTTGGAAGAATTAGGTAGCCTTTTAATTTAAAGTTCCAGCAGATGAATAATGTTGGTATTTCCCCAGGGGGACTTTGATTGGCATTTCCACCCAGCCCGAGATCACATTTTTCATAGTTCCACACCTGCAGGCTCCCTCGTCCCTCCTCACTCTCCATCCCCTCGTGCTGGTCGGGTCCAGGCCTCTGAGCTCCCATCGGGGCCAGAGATAAGAAGCGCTAACTAGCCCTGGACAGGGATGACGCAGCACTGTGACTTCAGTTGTAAGATATTAATGCAGCCAGACACACACTTGGTGGAAATACTTATTTTTAGAACAATCCATAACATCTTTGTGACACGAGACCTTCACCCTCTCTGGGCCCCGCCTCCACCCCAACCTTGTTTCCAGGCTCTGCAGAAAATGCTAGGCTGGCTTCTTGCAGTCTTTCCGCCTGCAGTATAGACTTGGGTATATATGAGAATGCATATTTATTCATTTGACGTTTATTTAACACATCTCTTCTGAGTGTGGCTATCGTAGCATCTTCCCATAGCGCTGACGCTTGATCAGTTCTGAATTCACATCTTCTACTCTGATCTCCCAGCGTATTTCATTTTTTCTTAATTTTTAATTTCAGAATGTTTACATTACATATATTGCCTTTGCCCCGCCCGAGTCGGGGCTATGAGCATGTCCCTCCCCCAGAAAGTGCACACTGCACCCATTAGGGGTGAATATAGCATCTACCCAGAGGAAAGAAAGACATTCTATAAAGAAGACATCTGCACTCGAATGTTTATAGCAGCACAATTCACAATTGCAAAGATATGGAACAACCCACGTGCCCGTCAATATGGGAGAGGATTAACAAAATGTGGTATATGTGGTGTACCGTGGAGTACTACTCAGCCACAAAAACAATGGTGAGCCAGCACCTCCCACCGTGTGTCAGACCTGAAGATCCTGCTGCCTGTAGGACATCAACCCCCTCCTGCAGGAACCCAAATGCTTCCAAAACCAAACCTGCCCCTTTGCTGCCTCCCTAACTGCTGTGTGTCTATCTCAGTGAAACTCCCCTTCCCCAGGTTCCTAAGCCAGAGATCCGCGCATCATCCTAAAAATCCCTCTAAATCTAATCTCTTATACTCGCGTCACAAAGACCTGATTATCATACCTGCTCAATCATTCTCAGCCTCATCCTGCTTTTTCATCTTTATTGCCACCAGTGTCACCTGGGGAACCCTTGCAACGCCTTGCCTGGAATATACTAACGGCCACCTAACTGACCTTCTCGTTCTTGTCATTTGTCCTTTCAGCCTACGATCAATCTTGTTTCCAGGATGGTCCCCCTAAAATGCAAATGCTTACATCATTGCCTTACTTGAAATCCTCCAGCGGCCCCGTCATCGGCAGGGCAAAGGGCCCATCCCCTGAGCGTGCCGTGCACGTCCCTCCCCGAGCAGCCTCTCGCCTACCTTCCCAGATGTTGCTTTCACCACTCTGCACTCACAACGCCCTTTCTGGACATACTGAATTTCCTGCAGGCTCCAAATCAGCTTAGCTTTTTTATGCTTTGCGCTTGGAACGGCCTTGCCACTGCAAATGGAGTGGCCTTGCCAGCGTATCTACCTGGTGAATTCCTATCCACTCTCCAGCATTCAGCTGAAACATCACAGCCTCTCAGGAGCCTTCTCTGCCCTTCCAAGGCAGAAGGAGCTCTTCCCTCTCTTTGTCCAGGAACACTCTGTTGTCCAGGCGTTGGCAGCGCCAGAGTGGGTGCGCTGCAGCCTGGCAAGCAGGCTCCGTGTCCTCTTTGCTGTCCCACCTCCTCAAGACCTGGGGTGCAGGTGGTGTTTGGCTGAGGTAGATGGGCTCCTGGGAGCCTGTCTGCTGACCCTGGGGTCCCTAATTCTCCCGTTGTTATTCATCTTGGGGTAACATGACCTTGAGGGTTGTGCATTACACAAAGATACGGATATTCTCGGCCTTTGCAGAAGACAGGATACCAACTTGCACGATACACTTACAGCTCCCCCACCATGTGAGCTGATTCCAAAAATGAATTTGATTTTATTTTTGGGTATGTTGTCTGTTTTGCAAGGAAACAGTGGCCATTCCCTGGTCTTCAGTCTGGGGTAAAAGACACATGGTCAAGGGTTTCCCTATCTCTCCCTTGACAAATCCGTCATAACCCTTGCACTGTTGGATTATCATTTTGCCTGTATTCCTTGAGACCGTGGACCCTCTCATATTAGTTTTTATAGCCCCAAAGTCTAGGCACACTGCTCCGTATATTACAGAATGCTCGATAAGGCTTGTCTTATTATATAATTATAATAAACTAACATGGTTTCTCTCTTATGCCAACATCCATAGACTTTACTATGTTGCTCTTAATATTAAAGTGGCCCTGAGGTTAGAGCCATGAGATTTCTCCTGAATTTCTACCTACACATTACTTGGGTATCACTTCATCATAACTCATCTTCTAAGAGACACAGTGAGAAAGCAACAAAACCCGCATGTATTGAGCATGTGTGATAATTCCGTGATTGGCCGCTAGTCGATGTTGTAGTTACACGTGAAGGCCACCAGATGGCTTAAGGAAATGAATTTATTTCCAACCGAGATTTTTGAGCTTAGAAATCTGGGGTGAAAAAAAGCAGTGATTGGAGAGGAATGAGAAGGTTCTCCTTAGAGAATCCTAAATAACCAACAAAACCCACTTACCAGTGTCACCTGACTTCAGCAGTGGGTTTGTAGAGGTTTCGCAGCCTTCAAAGGAAAACATTAAACTGTGTATTATTCTTCTACCTTCTGGTATCTACATGCTTTAAGGGTTACAGAATAGCTACTGGAATTCAATTCAATTCCACAAATATTTATTGAGTTAAATTAAACCTTCTGAGAGACTTATGGGAGCGCATGCCAAGTGAGGCACAGCCTACTAACCATGGAAAAATGTATGATACACTGGAAGGAAAGATTGCCTTTCCTCTTTGTGTGCTGGTGCTGGTTACTGTTTCAAGGAGAAATGCTGGTGAAAAAAATAATTGTGACCTAGAAAATTCCTGCATGTTATCTGCAGGCAGAATGGGTGAAAAACAAGCAAATAAACAAACAAAAAAACCAAAACAAAGCAAAATCCTAAAGAACTATGGTAGTTCTGAGTCAAACATATTTTATATGGCATTTGCATATTAAAATCAGAGTCGAAATTATTAGATTAGCTTAAAAAGTTTTAATGAGGTAATTTCAAAATAAATCCATGTAGAAAAAGATCTGGAAGGATATACACCGTTCGTAGAATATGTTCAAGTGGCTTTTTAAATTTTTACTCTAGATACTGTGAAATATGTGAAGGTTTTGGAACAAGCCCATGTTTATTTATTATTTTGGGATGCAAAGAATGAAATGTTAACCTAGTTAAAGATAATTCCACTCATTTATTTGACAAATATGCTAGGAGTGGGTACCCCTAGCTCAAGATAGAGCCATGAATTAGAAATCCTAATTTCTAATTCTATTAACATTGAGATAGCAAATTTGTTAACCTTTTTAGACCATTAAAAATCAGATCAATCTGCTTCTTAAAATATATATTAAAGAGGACTTTAGAAATGTTCAATATCAGTGGACATGGTGGCTCACGCCTGTAATCCTAGCACTTCGGGAGGCCCAGGCGAGAGGATTGCTTGAGGCCAGGAGTTCAAGACCAGCCTGAGCAAGAGCAAGACCCCCATCTCTACAAAAAGAATTTTTCAATATCAGATCATTTTAAATTTCTGAAAAAAAGTTGAAGTAAGTATAAAGGAATTCAGAAAATATTCCTCCATAATTCTGAGGGCATAACACATTTTTATTATTGTGTTAGCACATCATTATTGGTTAGTGATTTAAAAATATTTATTCAATAATGAAAATTGAATAAAAGAAACCCAATAAATAGGAAACCAGCCTTTTTCCAAACATAAACTAAAACTGGACAATTACTTTTTTTTTCAAAATGTTAAGAGGGGTAGAAGTGTTTTTGTTACGTGGGTGAGTTGCATAATGCTGAAGGCAGGGCTTTTAGTGTGACAGTCCCCAGAATAGTGTTGATTGTACCTGACAGGTAAGTTTTTGTCCTTTCCCTCCCTCCCATACTCCTCCCTTTCTGGTTTCCAATGTCTGTACATCTCTCCGTGCCCGTGTGTGTGCCCATCGTTTAGCTCCCTCTTACTAGCGAGAACATGTGGTGTTTGTTTTCCATCCCTGAGATACTTCACTTAGGCTAATGGTCTCCAGTTTCATCCAAGTTGCTGCAGATGACATTACTTCATTCCTTTTTATGGCTGAGAAATACTCCATGGCACATATACCACATTTTCTTTATCCACTCATCAATTGACGGGCACTTACGTTGATTCCATGTCTTTGCAATTGTGAATTGTACGGCGATAAACATTCAGTGCAAGTGTCTTTTTGATAAAATGACTTCTTTTCCTTTGCATAGATATCTAGTAGTGGGATTGCTGGATCAAGTGGTAGGTCTACTTTTATTTGGTTGCTGACTCTGCATACTGTTTTCTTTGAGGAATCTCTGTACTGTTTTCCATACAAATTAGTACAGCTGAATAATACCAATTTGCAGTTCCACCAACAGTGTATAAGCATTTCCTTTTCACTGCATGCATACCAGCATCTATTGCTTTTTGACTTTTTAAGAATGGCCTTTCTGACTGGGGTAAGGTGGTATCTTGCTGTGGTTTTAGTTTGCATTTCTTTGATGATTAGTGATGCCCAGCATTTTTTTCATATGTTTCTTGGCCATTTGTCCATCTTCCTTTGAAAAAACTCTGTTCATGTCTTTTGCCCAATTTTTGATGATGTTTTTCTTTTCTTGCTGATTTGTTTAAGTTCTTTATGGATTCTGGATATTAGTCCTTTGTTGGATGTATAGTTTGTGAATATTTTCTCCCATTCTGTAGTTTGTCTATATGTTCTGTTGATTATTTCCTTTGCTTTTCAGAAGCTTTTTAATTTAGTTAACTCCCATTTATTTATTTTTGTTCTTGCTATATTTGCCTTTGGGGTCTTAGTCATAAATTCTTTGGCTAGGCCAATGTCTAAAAGAGTTTTTCCTATACTTTCTTCTAGAATTTTTATGGTTTCATGCCTAAGATGCAGAGAATGAAATATGATCCCTATCTCTCTCCATATATGAAAATTAATTAAGACAATTCATTTATAAAAGCACTAATTTCTTATGAAGGTGCAGAAAGATTTTCTTTGATAAAGCAGAAATTTTGTCTTTCTCTTCAGGCTATGGATAAACCACAGGACATAAAAATATAGCTTAACAGGGTAACTTGATACTCAAGATTAAAAGAAAAAAGTTGAACTGGTTAAGATGGTTTACTTTTTGTTTTTACCAATCTGCAGTTCATCTCTGCACCAATTATTTTTGTTAAATAAACTGTTTACTTTCTGATTATAAAAATGAGACATGTTCACTCTAGGAAAATTTAAAATATATTTCAAAATAGTTAGAAAAATCGTAATGTTCTCAACATAGAAAAGATAAATGTTTGAGGTGATGGAAATCCCAATTACCCCGATATTATCATTACACATTGTATATTGTTTTGATATGTGGTATCGAAATATCACATGTACCCCCAAAATATGCACAGTTTTATAGCAATACAAATTAATTAATTTTCTAAAAGGCAAAATTTTAAAATAGGAAGATGTAATGGAAAAAATACAAATTACCCACAATTGCATTAGACAGAGATAACCACTACTGGCATTTTTAGGTTTTTTTTTTCATTCTTTTCTCTGTGAATCTAAATATGATATACACATAACTGGATGTTGAGGAAAATCTCACCTGTTTCCCTGGAGTTGGCAAACGGGACCCCGAGCTTAGAACAGAGAGCCATCAGGTACCCTCAGTCAAAAGAGACCTTCAAACACTTGGTCACTCAGAGTTTATCAGGAATTGGCAAAGGTTGGTGGCCCGAGAGAGGGTGAAGGCATCACAGTCTCGAATGGTCTGCCCTGTGGGGAGGACCCCACTGCGACTCCCTCCAAAGCTGATGGGACTAGAATTGTCCAAAGGTGGGGAAATATCTCCTGAAACCCTGTACTTGGGGATCTTCCCTGTGCTTTTCCTAACAGGAAGGAGGAGAATGGAGCCAAGGGAGGCCGGTCCCACTGCTTGGCAAGGGGAGCATGCATAAGCTCCTCCTGGGACTACAGGACACCGAGAACGTAGCTTAGCTTGGTCCCACTTGCCTCTACAAGGCTCATATAAGCTCAGGTTTCCCAGGGGTGGGGCTTCCTAGCAGCCAGACACTGCAGACTGTACCCCCAGAGCAGCTCCGCAGGACATTCAGAGGAGGTTTCTGGTGGTGGAGCTCCCAGGAGGAGGTCGCATGCGTGGGAGGCTCACTCGAGCATTCAGCCAGAGAGTCTGCAAGGGACACCTGCCACACAGAGGGCTCCTATGCCACTGGCTGTGAACCCGAGAAGCCGGCAGAGCAACCCACAGAGACTCACACTGGCCATCCAGCTGGAGAAAGCCTTGTTCCATTTCTTCTATCCTTCTTCCCCAGCCCTGATCCCAGAAAATGGAGAAGAAGGAAGGAAAAGGGGATCTCCTCCCTCTTCATGTCTTTTGGGAGGGGAACCGGGTCTGTGCTGGGCTGGGAGTTGGGAAGAGATTATTAGATACGAGTGAAGTCTCTAAGCATGGACCAAACTGGACTTCATTTTTAATAACTGGAAATGAGCAGAAAGCTGAGGGACCCCCCAGCTGTAAGGGGTGGGGAGATTTGAAGTACAATAGGAGGTAGTTTATGTTTTCTCCTTTATACTTGCAACTTTCTCAAAGAATGATACAATTTTTATAATCAGAAAGTAAAAAAGTAGTTCATTGTGCTAATATGCCCTGAGTTCAGGATATTTAATAAATGAATTATGAAAAACAGCTTTATTATTTTTTTCTGAGTTAAAAAATACATGCTTATTGTTAAAGAGGAGTGAGGATGAAGTGAGAATTACCTGTATGTCTACCATCCAGGAGAACTACTGTTAATATCTTGGATATATCCCTTCAGACTTTCTTTTCTATTCTCTTTCTCTCTTTTACACATATACAAACAACACACGAACAGTTACAATAATAAAACCCTAAAATAACTGCATTTTGTTAAAGTAACATGTTGAAGAAAAAAAAGATGTAAATGTATTCTGGAGGCAAAAATGTCCCTTAGAAAGGTAGGATTAGCAGATTGAGTTATCTTCGTACAGGTAGTTAATTGAATTATCATTGATAACTATTAGTCAAATAAATGTTATCTGATAATTAAGCTTAAAAAGAATTAACCTAAAGCATCTTTAAATGAGATAATATCGTACCTTTCACTGTTTCATTCAACCAACACACAGCTTACTGAAAGTCTACCATGTGCCTAGAGGGATTGTTTTGTGCATTAAGAATCTGACAGTCTAAGTTATTAAACCTGGACGACTTTCCGAAACACCTTCAGACTCTGGGTGAGCTTGATGAACTACCTACTAAGTGCAGGTCTGCCAAACGCTCTCTCAACTTAAAAAATTGTTGATACAACGATTTTAGAGAACTTGTGATTTCTCCCTGTTGCCCTCTCGACTTCACAGATGAGAAAAACGAGAGACAGAAAATAACTTGTCAAAGGTCACAGAACTGGTTAATTCGAAACTAGATTACAATCCAGGCCCCCGCTTGTATACTCATTCACCTTGCCATTCGTTCGTTTACTCAACAAATGCTTATTAAGTCTCTACAATGGCAGTCCAGTGCTCTGGGCTCGTAATGTCTTTATAATAAAGACAATAATAATAACCCACAGCTGTTAGGCATTAAGCAGTATATTAAGTGTATTCACTCAGATTATCTTGTTTCATGGTCATACATTTTTAGTAGGTAGTTAGAGAAGAAAAAGATAATGTTGACAAATTAAAGTGTTTATAAAAATAAATCCTACCTGCATCCTTTGTGGGGGGGTCTCTGTGACGTGAATCTGAGTTTGTGTGTGAAGGATTTTAATTTGTGTCCTAACCTCAGAACACGCAGATAACAAAATAAGAGACAGGGGTGCATCAGGCCACCAGACGTCCTGGGGAATTCATGAGAAAGATGTAGGGACTTTTGCAGTTGGCTCGGGAGATGCCGCAAGTGATCTGTGCATTCGCTCGGCCAAGGTCGACTCAGGGCTTACTACGCGCCCGCACAGAGTAGGTGGGCACTTGGGATACGATAATAAGCAAAACATGGCACAGTCCCTGCCCGCGTGAAGCTGACTGTCCGGTGGAAGAGATGGATTTCAACCACTCCAATTATTGTATATAGTAATCACAGCTAACGTGTACCAAGGGCTTCCTATGTGTCAGGAGCTATTCTAGGCATTTTCCCCATATTAATTTATTTAATCCTCACCAAGAAAAAACATGAAAACAAAAAGGAAAAAACCTTGTGAGGTTGGTGTTACTATTACCTTTCTGATGGGAGCTCTGAAGGAAAGGTTCATGATGATATTAGATCATTTGTCGGGAAAACTAACCTGGCCTGTCACCCTCTCTAACAAGGGTAGGAGGTTTGGCAAAGGCTGCCCCATCTAGGCGGGCAGGGTACTCGCCAAGCGGTTGGGCATGGGTGACTTGTTAGTAGTAGGCAGGGCAGAGAAAGATGAGTGTTTATTAAGTACTCACTGCCTCCTGTGTGCCAAAGTCTGCGCAGTACAGAGCCCTGTCCCAGAACAGTTCTCTGACTCAGCTTCAGGGTTCTACTCCTGGGCTCCCCAGAGGGGGGTTCAGAGGAAAAGTGCATGAAGCTGCTGTGGGGGAGTCTGATTAAAGTGGGAGAACCTGAGCCCTGCAGAGTGACAGAAGCATGGAGCCAGCAGTGTCAGGTACTTTGATGGTGGCAGTGAGAGGACACTGGTGACAGCTGAGGCGAACTCACAAGTCACCTGGGACCCTGCTGGGGAGAAAGCTCAGAGCTGTCTCTTCTTGGACATTTCCAAAGGCTCTGGGCATGGACAGTGCGAGTTACACACTTGAAAGTTTCCCTGCACGTTCTCTTACATCGTCTTTGACGTTTTCTGGTTTCCAAATATTCAGCCTGTCACTGTCTGTGTTGTCTGCCGAGCACTGCTGCCACTCACAATTTTAAGATCCCCACCGGGGGTTTTCATTTTCCATCTTAGCCATTTTGGCTGTTGCTTCCCGTGCCTGACCCTCTCTGCAGCTTCTGATCTGATTCAATAATGGGCTTGGTCTAGCTCAGGAAGATGAACTATTAAAAATAAGAGCTTAATTTAATTTGACATGTAGATTTAAAAAAAAAGTCACTTAAAGTTTTAGTTGTAATCCCGAAAGCTCATAGATGACTTCAAAGAGGTTTTCAATTACATAGGTTTTGGAATCCAGGTTTTGAGGGTTCGACAGATTCTATCAGCTACTGGATGTACTGCATTTCCTAGCTCTGTGCATGGGATGTTCCAATCTCTTCATATTCAGCAATGATAGCTTAGATAAATTAACACTGAGAAAAGTTTTAGTTTTGGATTCAGTGTGCAACCTGGGATGGATGAAGGCAGTTGAGAACAGTCGTTAGACTCCGGGGGCCCTGCAGGCTGTTTATTGAGGGCCAGGCTAGCTGGGAAGGGCTCAACTAGAACAGTGAATCTCAAAGTTTGCTGCCTGGGCCAGCAGTGCCAGCATCACCTGGGAATTTTTTAGAAATGCTGTCTTGGGCTTCACCCAAATGACTGAATCAGACACTCTGGGTTGGGGCCCAGCAATCTGTGTTTTAATAAACCTTCCATGTGATTCTGATGTACGCTGAAGTTTGAAAACCACAGAACTGCTTAAAACCAGAGTGACCTAAACAAAATAGAAGTTCATTTCTTACTACTTGTCTTAGGCCATCAAGCTGCTGTATCATAGACTGGGTGCTTTATAAACAACAGAAATTTCTTTCCTACAGTTCTGGAGGCTGAGAAGTCCAAGATCAAGGTAGTGGCAGATTCTGTGCCTGGTGAGGACTTGCTTCCTGGTTCAGAGACAGCAGCTTCTTGCTGTGTCCTCACCTGGTAGAAGGGGTGAGGGAGCTCTCTGGGCTCTCTTTTATATGGGCCCTACTCTCATTCACAAGGGCTCCACCCTCATGATCTAACCACTCTCAAAGACCCCACCTCCTAATACCATCATATTGGGGTTAGGTTTCAACAGATGAATTTTGGGGGCACACAAGCATTCAGTCTATAGCACTAATGTATTAGTCCATGCATCAGCAGTCTAGGAGTAACACGGCAGCTCCGTGATGTCAGCGACCCTATCTAGACTCTATCTAGTCACTCTGTTACCTTCAAAATGCAGCTCCCATCTCATGGTCTACAGTGGTTCCTGAGTTTGAATTCTCTTCCCCACATTCAGCCGGTGGGAGAGGAGAAGCATCAGGAGAGTGTGCCTCCTCCTTCTAGGTCATGTTCTGGGAATTGCACACATTATGTCTGCTTCCATCCCATTGACCATAACCTAGTCACATGGTCACCCCTAGTCATATGGTCACCCTTAGTCACATGGTCACCCCTAGTCATCCTTACTGGGTAGCACGGACCCAATTACAACCTGGTGGTTAGGGGGTTCTATTACTAACCAAAAAAAGGGGTGAATGGATTTTGGGAATCAATTGGTAATCTCTTGGGAAGTTCTCTGAAGGGAATTTTATCTTTCACTCAAATCATTCCATTCTGTTTTCCATTCAGATCCAAATTTCTAGTGTTTAAGAGCAGAGGAATTTTTAAAGAAAGATACAGCCAACTCATTTTTTAATAAAGGAAAATGATCCTGAGCTTGGGAGTTGGAGAAACTTGGATTTGAATTCAGGCTCTTCTCCTTAGTAGCTCTGCTTGCTTGGGTACCTCTCTGAGCCTAAATGTTGTCATCTACAAAGTTGAGAAAGTGGGTCAGAGCGAAGGTTAGAAATAATGCATGTAAATCTCCTAACATGGTGCCGGAAAGTAATAGGTGCTCAGCAATAAGTAACAATAGCTGTTCTTCTTTCTATTTCCCCTTAAAATTTAGTAAAATAATCCATGACATTAATTAAAACGTGTAAGACAGCTTTGCATCTTCTACAGTTAGACCATAAATAAGGCCACTTGGTTTTAAGTATGCAAATGGAAGTGTCCTATTAAGCTTTCTATTTATTCATTTATAAGGGTGTCTCATTACCTAATTTAATGGCTTTTTATGAAAAAGTTCAAAAAAGCCTTATCTCAGTTTGAGTATGCCAAGGCATTCTTGCAGTTTTTATGGTTTAATAAAGAAGATAAGAGCTGGAATGCCTCTCGGAGGGGAAAGAAATCTCTTTTTGCACAGTTTGTCCTTGAGTTTATGCTCCATGCTTTTGACAGCTCTTTTTTAGTTTCGATGCATGACCCTCTATGTGTATGACCTGCAACTCCAGAGGTCGAGAATTGAGCCTTCCTTCTGTAAAACCCTGTAGGCCTGTGTTCAGACCCCTGCTACATTGGGGTCTGCCTTGTGCAGTGCTGTGGTCAGCTGGCTGTGGGATGCATCCCCCTGCACTGGGAGTCCTTGGATAGGGCCTTGCTCTTCCATGTGTACGATCAAGTTGGCACCTTGCACAGGGTTTGAGCTCTATAATTATTTACTAAACAAATGCAAGTTTCAGCAGAATTCACATGTAGGGGCAATACAAAAAGCACATTTAAAGCAACACATCCAAAAACTAATATTTGTAACCAAGAAGCAAGTATGTTGTCATTAAGTGTTATATTTCTACTTTATATAACAATTGATTTCCCAATTCTTACTAAATGAAAAGGTCTTTGTGTATTACCTGGCTTCATAAGAAGAATGTTTTTCTTCCCTCTCTCTCTTTCTCTTTTTCAGTAGCTCTGGCACATAGATGGTTTTATGAAAGAGAAGTCATTGACAAAATAACTTGGAACTGAAGTTTATAAGTTTACAGAAAGGTTTTGGTATGTAATTTGGTATGTTTTTGGTATGTAATCATTTAATCAGTGATACATACAGTTTATTATTATGATGAAGATTAGAAATGGAGACACCTCTTTCTGCTGTTCTCTGTCATTTTTGCCATTTTATTGTAGACTTGTACCACCAATGCTTTATTTATTTATGTGATAGTCTAGGAGTAGGCACTATTCCTGATTCCTCTGGTGGGGTAGATAGCCCTTCTGTATGCTGTGATATGACATGTAATGGGTCTATCAAATTAAACAACATGACTCAGATGTACAAAAAATGTTATTGCTGTATTTTCCATAACTGATCTCGTATTCCTCTTTGGTCCTCATTCCTAACAGTGAGGGAGGGAGAGCAGGAAGAGCTGAGTGGAAAAGTATAGAGTCAAGGTGGAAGAAAGTGTCTCAATCGATTCCCCCTGTACCTTGTCCCCTTTCGTACAGAGATCTCCAAGTGGAGGTGCCTGGGCTGGAAATGCAGATATGATATGAGCATGGCTGGCCTGGAGTGACTGCAGCTCCTTCCGAGATTGCAGTTCACTCCCTGTGCACCAAGTCTGACGTGAGGAGGGCAGCTTTTCCCTCTTGAGGCCCGCTAGGCAAAACCTTTGGACTTGTCCATGGTGGGCCTGAAAGATAACATGTCAGATTGTGGCCTAGAGCTGGACTCCTCAGATTTTGGCTACACTAGGTATTCTACATTTGCACTTGAGCTTTAGAATAAGTTTGCCTTTTTCAACAAAAAATCCTGCTGGAATTTTCATTGAGATTGTGTTGAATCTGTAGATCAATTTGGAGAGAATTGGCATTTAACAGGATTGAGTCTTCAACCAAAGCATAATTGCAAAATAACAAATCAAAGCAGTGTGTACTGGTTGGGGGATGTGGACTATAAAAAAAAAAAGCGTGTTAGTACAGAGAAAGAGAGGATTAGGTGGGTCATCTGAAGAAAAGAAGTCTTAGTGATGAAAACACCATCACTGAAGGCATATTTAATTCTCTCCTCAAGAAATAAACAAAAAACCTAAATGTCATAAGAAACCCCCATTTTATGAAAAGAAGCTTTGAAATAAATTAAGATATATATTTTTAAAAAATGTTTATTTTTTGGCTGGGCATGGTGGCTCATGCCTGTAATCCTAGCACTCTGGGAGGCCAAAGCGGGAGGATTGCTGAAGGTCAGGAGTTCGAGACCAGCCTGAGCAGGAGTGAGACCCCCCATCTCTACTAAAAATAGAAAGAAATTAGTTGGACAACTAAAAATATATAGGAAAAATTAGCTGGGCATGGTGGCACATGCCTGTAGTCCCAGCTACTCGGGAGGCTGAGGCAGAAGGATCGCTTGAGCCTAGGAGTTTGAGGTTGCTGTGAGCTAGGCTGACACCACGACACTCTAGCCCCAGCAACAGAGCAAGACTCTGTCTCAAAAAAAAAAATGTTATTTTTTGTAATTATAAAAGTAACAGTCATTGGAACACTTGAGAACACTGTAACAATGTGTTGTTACAATTGTAACAATGTAACAATGTAGAACTTTACAAAAGTTTAAAGAAAATGAAATAGAGTCCCACTACCCTAACAACAAAACTGCAACATTGTTTCAATTTTTCTAGTTTTCAAGTGCCTGTGTAAGTGCGAGTAGTTGCATTTTATACTATGTATACACGTACGTATATTTTTTCACTTTAAGTAATTACATCTCAACATTAAACGTTCTTCAGCTCTTAGTTACAGAGTATTTCTGACATGTTAAACTTCATACAATCAACTACAAAACACAGAAAAGGGAAATCAGTATGTATTAAATGGCAGTAATAAAAAAATACAAAATATTTCCTTTGACATAATGACTTCATTTTTTCAAATGCTTAACAGTGACCAGGCCCTCACGAGTCTAGGAGAGACACCTTCGGTGTTTTCAAGAAAGGCCTGTAGAACCTCCTTGACATAATCTCAGCAAAAACAAAAGTAAATTTAGGCAAGATTTTGCCCAGGGGAAATCTAAATTACAAAATAAATGCTTTAATCTTTTAAATGTTGTATGTCTGGCAACACACTGTACTTTACAATACAATAGGGCTAATCCTCCTGTCCTTATTATACCTGCAGTTCAGACCACAGGAAAACAAAGCGGTAACTAAACCCACGGGAGAGAGTTTGGGTCAAAGCCTTTCTGTTTCTGTGGGAGCTAATCTGAAGTTCCTTCCGTCATCTGAGACTATCCACCTACTTTGACAGAACATTTGTGTAGAACCAAAGTCTCACACATGTAACTCCTATCTGGCTCCAACCACCTACGTTTAGTTTGAAAATTTGTCACAGGAACACATGTTATCTCGTATGATTTGAGAAACAAGAATGGTCCAACAGTACCACGAAGTTCACCCGAACTGCATTAACAGTGATGTTAATGCCTCGTCCCTTTATTTTCCCCCGGGTAAAATGGGTTTAAAATATATTTATGTATGTGTGTGCATATGAGTATACATATAACGTAACACTGAACACATCTCCCCTATTCCGTGCTTTCTGAGACCTGTGCTTAGTTTCCACTTTGGATCAATGGGAAGGAATCCCTTTGATGATCTGTCATTATATATAACGGCCCCAATGGAAAGTGACACACATTTGCCTAGCTGTCCTCAAGGCAGGTCCTCTCACATCTTACTGGGCATAATGAACAACTGCCAAGGAGGTGGCGAAAGAGTCGAACTCTAAAATCAAACGCCGCACCACAAGGCTCGGCACTATTTTTTGGCCTCAGCCGCTTCACGTATTTCGCGCAATTAGTGCACTCGTTCGCCGCCTGAGAACTTTGACTCCCCGGGCGCCACACCGGACCGCGCACCCCCTCAGGGGAAGGACACGCCCTCGGGGACAGCCCGTTGGGACCCGGCCTTGGGCAACCTCGGTTCCCGGCGGCCGCCGCCAGCCAGCAGCGCCCCCGCTCGCCCGCGCGGCCCAGCCCGGACTCCGCAGGCGGCGGCTCTCCTGAGGCCCCGCCGGCCCGCCGCGCCCCCGGACGCCCCTCGGCCGGCGCCCGCACATGCTCTCGGCCACCAGGAGGGCCCGCCAGCTCCTCCACAGCCTCCTTCCCGTCGCGAGGATGGGCGAGTCGGCCTCCAAGATCGTCAGCCCCCAGGAGGCCCTGCCGGGCCGGAAGGAGGCGACCCTCGTAGCAGGTAAGGCCGGGGCACGCCGAGGGCGTGGGCGCCACCATTGCGCATGCGCGCCAGCCCCGGCGGCCGAGCGTCTCCCGCCTGCCCGGAAGGAATCGGCGGGCCCGGGCGGGCTGGAGGTCCGGGGTCTGCGCAGGCGCGAGGGGGCGCCGGCTGGGACGTGAGGGTCTCTCCGGCGCTGGGCTCGGGCCCGCGCTCCTCTGCCTCTTTGTTTAGCTCCTCACCCCGTAAAACAAAACTGAACACGTTGAAGGAATCGCGTACGTGGGTCTAGCTCATCTGGGGGCAGATGCCCCGGCGGCCTGGAGCTGTGGGCGGGGCAGACGCCATGGGGCGTCTGCCCTTCTTCGGCCGTGCGCCTGTCCCCGGCCGCTGGGATCTCGCCACCTTCAGCGGTGGTCCCCTGGGTGTTGTCCCAGGAAACTCCGGAAGGAGACAGAATGATGAAACTTCAGTTGTGCAATTGCCTCAGGCCAGTGTTCCGGCTGCAAGAATTGTCCGCAGCCTCCCGGTGTCCTCGGGGCTGCCTGGCTGTCCCCCGCTCACCGGGACTGTCCCCCAGAGCCTGCGCTCCCCGGGCTGCGTGCGTGGTCAGTCGTGCGGAAGTGCCCTTTTAGAGCAGTGTTTCTCAAACTTCCGAAACTTTTTAGTCTTTCTTAGACCGATGCTTTGGGAAAATACAATAACGGTAGAATACTAGAATAATGATCACGTGCTTGGATGCCTCTTAATGTTAGACTGCTATAAAGTGTCCGAAAGCTGACTCTCAGTTTTTGGCGGAGACAGCACGGGTCCACCAGTAGGAGGACCATACTTTAAGTAGTATTACCTCAGGGCTTCTCTAAGTGTGTTTCCCCATCACCTGGGGATGTCCTCACCCCTGACGACTGAAGCAGAGACTCTTGGGGGGAGGAGCCCAACAATCTGTCTTTAAAGCAAGACCTCCACGTGATTTTAATGCAAGAGGACTATGGTTTTTTAACTCCTGCTTTAGAGCCTTTGGAGGATTAAGTGATGTTTAATCTTTTACATATGGCTCAATGCCAAAGAAATCCAGCATTTAAAAATTTCCTAAGAATTCTATTTTTCTTTTCCTTAAAGAATTGTTGGGTATAGGAGGAGATCATATTAAGGGTTTGTCATATCACAGAATACTCGGTATGAGATTAGAGAAGGTTTTTTGGATTAGAGGCAATCTGGAAACCGTGTAACCTGTTTCTTATTCACCTGGTGAGCAGTTTCTATTCCCTCTGTCCACCATCGTTTCTCCTCCAGCGCGTCCCCCAGCCTTAGAAGTTTATTTTTGACTCAAATTCAGAAATTGAGTTTTGAAAAAAGTCCAGATTATCTTTAAAAATATATAATATATAACCAGATTGTCTAAAGCTATAAATTTATCTTAAAAATTCCTTCACAATCCCGTACTCATAAATGGACATTTAGCAGCAATGCTTTGTAAATGCTGAACTTCCTCAGCTTGTACTATAATTCCTCTTCACACACTACAATGTCTTCTCTGTGCCCTCACGTACGCCAAAAAAAAGAAGAATCCAAAAACTCTTGATCAGATTTCCAAACTGGTTCAAGACCAAGATTAACCAAAATTTAGTTCGGCTTTGTCTTAACCAAAGTCTTCCCAATCAGTTTCCCAGTATATAAATGACATTTTTGGTAAAAGATTAACAAACATTTCAGAAACGAGCCAAAAATTTCATATCCACATGATTAGTTTAACTGCAAAACCTCAGGACCTGGTTCCTTTCCAGCTTCTTCTGTCTTTTCATATAGCTGTGACTGTTTTTTGTACACTGACACATCTCTGTATCTGGGCCAGTAAACTGCTTTTTTTTTTCTTTTTTGGTGTAGGGCCAAGCCTGCAATGCATATGTCCTTATTGTTCATCTGTTGTAACTTTTTCCCCAAAAAGTATTTAAATTTTAGATTGTGGCTCTTCCAATCTCCACTCTGGGTGTATTCCTGCCTTGACAGGTTGCTGAAAGTTCTGATTGGCCCCAGAAATGGGCAGTGTTATCTCTTAAGTGAGTTTCGGCGGCTGTAAACTTGAAACTTAAGGACTTGGTATTACTGTTTTGAAAGTTGAATTCATCTTCACTGCAACTTCCCTCCTGTTTAATAGTTCTTCACATCTCTGTATTACCTCTACGTCTGTTGTTATTTGCACACTGACTCTCAGAAGTTCTGTGACAAAAGCATCACCTTTTGGCTTCAGAAGACAAGGCTTGTCTGTTCAGTGCCTTTTGCTTGGCCTAGTATCAAGTGTGCACTATTACCAAATACTTTTGGTGTTAAGGGTTATCATTTTAGCTTTAATCCTACTATTTTTGTATTCTTAAGGAAAATTTCTCACTTTTATAAACTGTGGCCTAGTAATAGATCTCCACTTTCCAAGAAGGTAAGAGTCAAACTTTCAAACTTTCAAAATGCTTAATTTCTCCCAGGGTACCTAAAATGGATCAAGACATGAATAGGCCTACTTTGGTGATTGGTGAAAACTGACACTGCACTCGACTGCCTCATTTGCACCATGCTCTGTGGAGGTCAGGGGTGGCTTCTGGACAGCCCTAGCTGGCTGGTAGGGCACACAGCAATGTACCTGGCCTGCTCTGTGGTTGTGGTCTCGTTCTGCATCAGTGCTTGCCCACAAGGCAGTACTCCGAGTACCTGGGGACCGAGGGAAAAGGGGAATTCATACTTGTTGAACTGCACTGGTGGGCAATTGTTAGAGATAGGCTGGAGGCGGAAGGCTTGTAATTAAAACCTCAGAGTGCCTCCTGTGTTGTTAAAATGGAGTTCGTTATAGTCAGAACTGAAATCTTATTTCCAGTGAATTAATAATTGTAAAAGCCCAATGGAGCCTTTTACTTTTATATGGAACCTTTATTTATTTATTTGCTTATTGGAAAAATTACTAATCTGTGTTTGGTATTGAATCTTTTTGCAAAGTGTAAGTGGAATCAGGTAGCTGGGGATTTGGAGGTATTTAAAACAACTTTGGCAAGTCCAATTCAGTTGCTGTTTCTTGCCTTTACATTCTTAGATAACGTTCACTGTATTTTTTGTTGCAATACTTTTTTTGGGGTAGAAACAGATGTAGAATACTATCCGAAGGTATCCTCTTTTAAGAATTTTAAATATAAATAGAAAAACAGTAGAACACTATATTAATCCTAAAGGTGGCTCTTTATAAAAAAACTGAACTTCAGCAATAAAATTAATAGATGATTAGATAGTCTAATCAAGAAAAAAAGGAAGAAAGAACAGATATACAAAGTAAGAACTGAGAAGAGGAATCATAGAAACACAGTTTAAAGAATCATAGGGCTGGGCGTGGTGGCTCATGCCTGTAATCCTAGCACTCTGGGAGGCCGAGGCGGGCGGATCATTTGAGCTCAGGAGTTCGAGACCAGCCTGAGCAAGAGCGAGACCCTGTCTCTACTAAAAAAATAGAAAGAAATTAGCCAAACAACTAAAAATAGAAAAAATTAGCCGGGCATGGTGGCACATTCCTGTAGTCCCCCTTCTCGGGAGGCTGAAGCAGGAGGATCGCTTGAGCCCAGGAGTTTGAGGTTGCTGTGAGCTAGGCTGATGCCATGGCACTCTAGCCCGGGCAACAAAGTGAGACTCTGTCTCAAAAAACAAAACAAAACAAAACAAAAAAACCAAAGGAATCATAGGAGACTATTTACTCTACTCTGAAAATAACTTTAAAAACTTGGGTGAAAATGATAATTTTTAGGAAAATATAATTGATCTAAATTGACCTCAGAAGAGCTAGAAAATTTAAACAGCTCGATTTTCACAGAAGTAATAAAGTTGTCAAAGAGTTACCTCCTCCTCAAGCATTGTGTTCAGACGGTTTCACAGAGAACATCTACCAAATATTTGAAGAGCAGATAATTCCAAGGCTATTTAAACTGAAATAAACATCCAGATTCTTTTTAAGAAGCAGCTATAACATTGGAACCAAACCTGAGAAACACTGCACAAAAAAGAAAACCACAGACCAGTCTCAAGTTATGAATATTGATGCAAACTGCTAAATAAATATGAGTAAACAGAATCAGCAAAGGAATTTAGTCCCAAAATGGGAATAAAGGAAGGGTCAACATTAGGAAATCTATTAATATAATTCATCATTTAATTGATCTAAGGATAAAAATGATATAGCTATCTCCTAGATGCTGAAGTGTTATTTGACCAAATTTAACAACCATTCTTGATAATAACACTCGACAGAGTAGGAATGGATGACTACTTCCTTAATGTGATAAAATAATATCTATTTTAGTTCAAAGGCCAACTTTAGGCTTAATGAAGCAACATTAGAGATTTCCATTCATGTTCAGGTCAAGACAAGGATCTCTGTGCAGCCTAGTACCTAGTACCAGGTGTGTACTGTTACCAGATACTTTTGGTGTTATCATCTTAGTTGTTATCCTACCTTTAAAAAGGAATCCTACCTTTTTGGATTTTTAAGGAAACTTCCACCTTTTTATTAAGGGAAACCTAGTAGTTGATTTATATTTTGTAAGAAGGTAAAACTCAAGCCTTTAAACTTTTTAATGTTTGATTTCTCCCAGGCTACCTAAATTGGATCAAAACATGAATAGGCCTACTTTGAGTGATTGGTTATTATTTTATATTATTTCACATTGTGCTGTAGGTCCAAGCCAATGTGGTCAGATAAGATAGGGCAATTAGAGATGTACAAAAGATGAAAAAAGATAGTAAGATCTTAAATACATATGGGAATGTAGCATATGATAAAGGTGACCTCTCAAATCAGTGGGAAAAAGATGAAATATTCAATAAATGGTGTTGGGACAAATGGGTAGCCATGTGGGAGAAAAAAGTTGGACCTATACTTCACACCTTAAACCAAGATAAATTCCAATATTTGATGGAATCAATTCCAGATATATGATAGTAATAGCTTAACAATTATTGAATGTATTACATGCCAGGTACTGTAGTAATTTACTAACATATTAATCCTTGCAATAACCTAATGAGGTGGTAACTATTATTATCCCCACTTATGGATGTGGAAACTGAGGCCCATAAAGGTTAGTTGATTTATCCAAGGTCACTTAATAAGTATTGGAGGCAGGATATGAACCCAGGCAGTTTGGCTCTAGAGTTTCTGGTCTTAACTTCTATGTTCTTTTTCCATTTAGTTAAATGTAAAAAACTGAAACAATCTAAGTATAAGAAAATAATTCCTTTTATAATCCGGGTGTGGGGATAGTTATGGTTTCTAACCATAACTTGAAAATCAGAAGATGTAAAAGATTGATAGATTACATCAAAGTAAAAGTCTTCTGTGCGGCAAAAATCACCATAAGCAAAGTCGAAGTCAAAAGACAAACTAGGATAAATATTTGCAACTCATATCATAGGTGAAGGACTAGTCTCCTTAATGTATACGAGTTGTATTAGTAGAAATTCTAGAAATTAATAAAAACACTAGCATGCATTGGAAAAATAGGCAAAGGTTATGAACAGTTTACAGAAAAGGAACTACAGTTGGCTCTTAAGTGTATAAAAAGATGCTCAACTTTACTCATAATGAGGAAAATGCAAATACCATTTTTCATTTTTCAGATTGGCAAAAATCCAGAACTTTGATGATACACCGTGTTGGTAAATTCTCAAAGAAAAAGGCACTCTTGTGCATTGCTGGCGAGAGTATAAATTGGCTCAACTTATATGGAAGGCAATTTGGCCATATCTATCAAAAATTTAAATGCATGTACCTTTTGACTCAGGAATTCAATTTCTGGGAATTTATCCTAAGGATATACTTGCATGCATGCCAAATGATGACTGTACCAGGTTATTCATTGCAGCTTTGTTTGCAATAGCACAAGATTGGAAACAACCCAAATGCCCACCAGTAGGGGCCAGTTAAATAAATTATGGCTCATCGTCACAATGGAATATGCAGCTGTAAAAAAAAAAATGGAATATACAGTTGGAACATCTGTATGAATAGGTATAGCAGGATTGCCAAGATGTAAAGTTAAGTGAAAAAAGCAAGGTCAGAACTGTGCATATAGTATGCTAACTGGTAGGGAGGAAAATAATAACATGTATGTGTAAAGAAACTTTGAAAGGATAGCTAAGAAACTAATAGCTGGGGAGAAGGGTATGCAAGGAGATGAGGATAGAAGGGACACATAGACTTTTTTACTTCATGCTTTTTTTTAAAAATAAATTTTCATTCTTGTAATGTGACTGCATTATTGAATTAAATAACTTCACTTTGAAGATGATCTCTCTTTGCTGTTTTTAGTCTAATTGACCACCTTTCTATCATCTTTTGTCATACTTATTTCAAGTTGTTTTTTTTTTTAATTTTTCCTTCTTTTTCTTGTCAAGTACATCTTTTTTTTTTCCCAACTTGCTTTTGTAATCAAAATCTACATTTTGGCGTGATTTAAAAATCTAAATTTAGAGGGTGAGATTGGAATAAGCTAATCCAAATCATTTTACATTTCATAAATATTCATTTTTATTGAAGCATCAATTGTGGTGGCACCATTTATACAAAGAACAGATCTTTGGGGACAAATTCCTTCTCCTATTATGTAGAAGACATTATGTGTATTTCATTTATTGTGAGTGATGTACATAGATTTTTAAAAGAAAATAATAGAAAACAGTATTCCTTTTAGAAAAATTTTCCCCAGTGTGTGATTCATTTCTAAATTGTAGGAGTCAGACTGTTATTTCTCCCTTTTGTGTCCTGCCCAAAGCTTTTTGATTATTTTACCTGTCCCAGAATTTTTGGTGTTTCCCTGAAGTCCCTGGGATAAGGGTATTCTATACCTCCCGCAATCTGATCCTTACCTCCCTTTCTGGCCTTTTCTGCTACGTGCCTCTGTAGAAACCGGTCTTCTGCCTTCCATGTTTCATTGTTACGCCTCTGCAATTTGCTCATGCAATTATACCCATGTGGATTACACACTCTGATCTTTTTATTTATTCATTCATTAAATGTCTACTAAATGCCTGCATGGGGAAAGTACTGTGTTGTCCATGTATGCTTATCTTACTCCTTCCTCAAAATTTGCCCTGCTTTAATTCCTCTTCTCCCATAAATCCATCTCTTTTCTTGCCAACCTAAGTGATCCCTTTCTTCTCTACTGGACAGATAACTATATGCTCATTTATGAATCCTTTCTGTCGGATCTCGCATTGCTAATGAGATGTTCTGCTGCATGGATCTTGCACGATCTATGTCTTCTCTCCCCATGTGATGTTGGGCTTCCTGGAGGGAAGGGATGATGTTTGATAGTTACTTTATCCTCTGGTCTACAGCACTTTACCAATGGTGCTGACCACAACAGGCAGTCAATAATGGTTTATGGATATTGGCAAAGCATGGTTAATACCAGAAAACAAAGACCAAAAATGATCCTTTTGTGTGCCCATCATGTGACCAGTGTGACCCAGGGAAGTTAACATAGTTGACCTTGTGTGCACACGGGGTATGTTTTCTAGACCATTTTTCCAGTAGTGGTGATGGATTTGTGCTGATCTCCTCAAATTTTGCCTCCAGTTACTCCTGTGAGCAGTGGTAAACTCTTCTTCTGTCCAGGATGAAAGGTGGAGAGTCCCTCATCTTTAAATCTCTCAGCAGAGACTGGCTAGGCTTCTGCAGCAGCAGTGGGGAAAAGGTGCTAGGCTCAGCGCAATCCATGTGGGGTCTTGGCCTGCGACCTTTGGGCTCAGGAGTCACTGTGAACTCCTGCCTTGGGCAGCCAAGGCCGGGAATGATAGGATAGTTGGGGTAGGAGACATCAGCCTGGGGCATGGGCCGAAGGGAGCCAGCAAGGACCAGAGTGGAGGCCTCATTGCTGAGCTCGGTCTGGCCTCCTCACAGGTCCCAGCAGTCTGCCAGTGACCACCTCTTCTGCTTTGGCAGATGGCAGGCCCCTTCCAATGCAGCAGCAGCTGGCTGGTCCTGCCATCCCATGCCAGCCAAAATCGCTGAACCTCTAGTGATATGTGAAAGACTGAATTCTGTAAGAGATGGTTTCAGGATATCAATGGTAATGAATGAAAATTGTGGATCTTCTATGTGCTAGTCTTTCGTCTTTCTGACATCATGCATCCCAAGTTTGTCTGAGAGCATCAGAGTACTTGATGTTTTGTGAATGTGTAGCACCAGACTGTGAATTACTTGAGGGCTGGAATTCTCTTGTTCTTTGTGCCTGGAATACAGTAGGCTGACGATGACTGCTTGTTGAATGACTGTAGCATATTACCTTGTGAGTTCTTTGAGAGACAGGGCCCCTCTGAGCAGTATCATGAATAATGGACATACACAAAATACGCATCATGGCACAGGATAGCCCGTATGCATTTGAATGAGTAACAGAGAGGAGCACGGTGCATTGAAGAATACAGGAGGGGTAAGGTTTTGGGGCTTGGGCTTGTCATTGTTTTCTGGTTTCCGCGTAATCGGTTTTTCCTATCGCATCAGAAAACTTTATTAGCTAGGCAGAATTTCTGCAGTCAAATGGAAATGTGATAGGCATGGACCGCATCACTCCACCCTGTGACAGGATGGCTGTCTCTTTTCCTGCCACTGCTCTTCTCTTTCCTGGAGTCAGAGAGCCACCCAGGCAGGGCCGCACAGGGCCGAGGTTTGGCCACACTGCCCAGGGCTTTAGCTACCTCCGAGTTCCAGTGAGCCACAGGGTCTCCATCAGAAAACAATTCCATCATTTCAGCTTGTATCTGTCTTCTTACATTTCAAGCTAAAAGAGGGTGAGCGGTCGGGAGTGTCCAGCCATGGCATTGTCTTTGGCATCTGCTGGCACCGTGCCCTCACTTGCTCACTCTATGCGCCTCCTCTCTCCACCTTCTTCTCGTGGATGGCTGGCTCCTTTTGTGCTTCCAACCACCCTCCTCTGTGGTTTGGCTCATGAAATCTACACCTCATCTTGCAAAAGTTCCACTTTTCCGTTTCCAAATACTTACGGGATGTAGAGGTCCTGTTGTAACTCACTTCTCCTTCAGAAGATCGGCTACGTATGTTAATTCCCCCTTTTCTGTCGGTGGCACTTCTACCTCTCAAAGCCCCCAAACCTCAGCCCAGTCATCTTTGACCCTTGTCTCTGTGTTTAAGATGTCCTTCTCCTGGGAGTCTCCGTGGTTCCTTGCCTGGGGTCTGTCTGATGATGCTCTTCATCCCTGTGTTAGACACTTCCTGTAACTTGCAGCTGACCTCAGCGTTCCGATCTCTGCTTCCACCCCCGAGGCTGACTCCTGCTCTTAGCTCCTTCCTCCCAGGTTGCTGTGGGCTGAATGCTTATGTCCCCCCCACCAAATTCATATGTTGGAATCCTAACCCCCAGGTGGTGCTGTTGGGAGGTGCGGCCTTTGGGAGGTGAGGAGTCATGAGAGTGGAGCCCTCACGAATGGCAATAGTGCCCTTATAAAAGAGAGCCCAGAGAACTAGCTAGTCCTCTCCACCGTGTGAGGACACCGTGAGAAGGTTTTGTCTGTGAACCAGAAATTGGGCCCTCCAGACACCGAATCTGCTAGCACGTTGATCTCGAACCTGCCTAGGTCTCTTTCAAGGCTGAACTCAGCTTCTTCCACTTCCAAACTGCCTTTTGGGACTGTTTCAGCTTAGATTGCTCTTGGAATTGGAGGTGGACCTAGGCCCTGGAGCTCTGTTTTGTGCTTTCCTTCTGATGTCTCTTGTTGGGGAGATAAAGGTAGAATCCCTTTCCTATATTAGGTGCTCAGTGATAGCTATTTTTTTTCTCTTATGTTTTCTGAACTCCCTGTTGGGAGTTCCCTGTCGGCATGACCAGAATTCTCAGGTTCTAGCTGCTAACTTCCTCCCTGGATGTCCTATCAAAATGTTCTTCCCGTTTATTGAGATACTTAACCATTTTGACTCATGATGCCAAATGCCTGATTTTTCCTTGACCAGAGACCTGCATATCCTCTGGGCCAGCTGGAACCTGTTCTGTAAGCTGGGCCTCTCAAGAAAGGTGACATAAGTTTATTGCTCAACATAAAGAAAGACATGGTTCCTTATATTTCTGTAGGACTTTTGTACCATTTTGTTTGAGTGCATCTGTGGTGTTTCTCAGCAGAGTATATTTGTGATCCACTAGCTTATTGAATAAGTTTATTACATTTGCATTATAATACACCAAAGCCTGGTAATAGCGAAACTGGAAGAAATGCAGTGGCAATATGTTTCAATAAATATATTTTCATTACATTTAAAAAAATGAAGAATAAAATTTAAGAGCATTGAATGTCTTCCCAGAGCATGTGTATAAAATGAGTTCTTTTAAAAATGTTACCATGGCAAAGTAATATTAGTGTTGAATTTTCCTTTGTAAATTTTTCATATTTTACCTTTGCTTTTTTTTTTTTACAAAAAATTTGTAGTTTACTCTTAGGTAATTTATAGTTTGCTTAGGTCACATACAATGTGAAAAATTAAAAAGCATTGTTCAGATGAGGCTACAAATTATTCTTTGGCCTGCTGAAAAAAATCTAATATTTTAATAGATTGTCCCCAAAAGGGAAGAGTCATGAAAATGAAATACTTTGAGAGAATGCAAAGCTTTCCAGCTGGAGGAAATGAAACCTGAAGTAAAAAATCTTGAATGTATTGTCTTTAGCAGATGAGAAGAAAAGCATGTTAGAGTTTGCAGAATGCAGTAGCCAGCTGTCAAATAGAGCCCCGGAGAAAACATTGCACTGCTGAAAACCTGCACTGCCTGATCTCTTCCTAAGAACCACGGGTAAAGAGCGACGTCATCTTGCAGTGAGCCCTCTGCAGGCACTCTGCTGGTCCCGGGAGTGTTTAGCTGACCACTGGGCATCCCTCACACACCGAGATGTGTGCCCTGGCATGAAGAAGCCCTGCCCAGGGACTGCAGTGGCCTGGTAGCAGAGGGGCTCAGGCACTCTGTCCCTGACAGCCCCACGCGGTTGCTGGGAAACCGCAGAACACCACGGGAGCAGCCTTCACCCAGCTCCCAGTCCTCTGAATGTAGGAGACGTTGTGAGCAGCTCATTGCAGGGAACTTTTTAAAAAAAGAAAGAAAAGATTTTTTTTTCTTTTTCTTTAAGATTATACTCAAGAAGCTGTGTGGATTTATTTCAATATGTGTAATAAAAGGGAATAGTTATTTTCTGGTGAAGGTTAGGCACTGGATGAGTAGAATTAGGTAGCTGTTTGCTGCAGTAGTTTTGGGCAAACACAAATCTGATTTAAGGAATAAGCTATATAAATATAAATTTCCAGGTACAAGATATGAGCCAAAGGATAATGAGGGAACTCAAGCCTTAACTATTTTAGTTCATTAAAAACCAAGCAGTTATTATTTTTTTTTCAGAATAAAATTTATTAAAGAGCTGAAGCCTACACCTCATTTTATATACACATTTGCTTCAGGACATGTAGGATGGTTGATAAACAAAATCATTACAGTTTTGGCAATGAGGATTCGCTATTGTTTACTCTATAGGGTTATATTAAACTAATGAGGAAGGAACCAGGTGGTTTCTGCTATCAGTCTGTAGTTTCTCCTTCTAGTGGCTCTGGGAGTAGCCCCTTCTCCTGCCCTACGGTGTCTGGCCCCACCCAGCCTATGCTGAGGTGGTGTCTCCTTACCTTGGGGCCTTTATTATGGAATCTTCTATCTTACCTGTATTTTTGCTCAAAGTGTGATCTGCAAGTTTTAAGTTGTTTTTTATCCTCTTCTTCCAACTTCCTAACTAACCAATGTTCAGACCCAAGAGAGCGTTCTTCAAAACCTTTCTCCGTATTCATAAAACCACACACACACACATAGACGTTCATTGCTGGTGTTTTATTAAGATAAAAATGGATCAGATCCTATTCTCCGCATCTTGCTTTTGTTAATGGGTACAGCATAAAAATATCTCCAAGTCACCTGGGATGTCTTTAATATGTTCTTTTATTTTTAAATTAATAGACTTTGTTTTGTCGAGGGGTTTTAGGTTTACAGAATAATTGAGTGGAAAGTACAGAGAGTTCCCATACAGTCCCCCTGCATCAGGGGGAACTGTATTTCCCTATTATTAACATCTTGCATTAGTGGATATACTTGTTGTAACTGATGAGCTAATATGGATACTTTATTATTAACTTGAAGTCCATAGTTTACATTATTGCTATTGTAGTCTATGGGTTTTGACAGGTGTATAATGACATGTGCCTACCATTGCCATGTCATACAGAATAGCTTCAATGCCATAAAAATCCTCTGTGCTTCATCTGTTTGTCCATCCTCTCCTCCCAAGAATCCCTGGCAACCACTGAACTTTTTTACTGTCTCCATAGTTATGCTTTTTCCAGCATGTTATATATTTGGACTTACACAGTATGTAGCCTTTTCAGATTGGAGGCTTTTTTCACTTAGCAGTATGATTTAAGGATCCTCCATGTTTTTTCCTGGCTTGATAGGTGATTCCCTTTTATCACTGAGTAACATTCCATTGTATGGATATACCACAGTTTGTTTATCCATTCACTTATTGAATGGATATGTGGAACACTTATATGTGCATCTACAATTCCACATTATTATTTTGGCAATTATGAATGAAGCTTCTATTAATACTTTCGTGCAGGTTTTTGTGTGGATGTAAATTTTCAACTCATTTGGATAAATACCAAAAAGTGTGATTTCTGGGTCATATGGTATGAGTACATTTAATTTTATAAGAAACTGCCAAACTGTCTTCCAAAGTAGCTGTACCATTTTGCATTCCCACCAGCAATAAATGAGACGCCTGTTGGTCCACATCCTTACTGGCATTTGGTGTTGTCAGTGCTTTGGATTTTAGCTATTCCATAGATGAGTAGTGGTATCTCATTTTAATTTGTAATTCTCTAATGACATATGATGATTAACATCTTTTCATATGTTTATTTGCCATCTTATATATTTAGTGGCATGTGTGTTTGGATCTTTTGCCCATTTTTCAGTTGGGTTGTTTTCTTATTGTTGAGTTTTAAGAGTTCTTGGTCTATTTTGGATAGCAACCCTTTATCAGATATGGCTTTTGCAAGTGTTTTCTCTCAGTTTGTGGCTTTGTATTCTCATACCCTTGATGGTATCTTTGGCAAAGGAAAAGTTTCTAATTTAAATGAAGTCCAGCTTATGAATTATTTCTTTCATGGATTGTGCCTTTGGTGTATCTAAAAAGTTATTGCCAGACCCAAGGTCACCTAGATTTTCTCCTATGTTGTCTTCTAGGAGTTTTATAGGTTTGTGTTTTACATTTAGCTATGTGATCCATTTTGAGTTGATTTTTGTGAAGGTTGTAAGGTCTGTGTCTAGATTCATTTTTTTTTTTTTTGCATATGCATGTCCAGTCATCCCAGCACTGTTTGTTCAAACGACTGTCTTTTCTCCATTGTATTGCCTTTGCTTCTTTATCAAAGATCAATTGACTGTATTTGTGTGGGTCTATTTCTGGGCTGTCTGGTCTTACCCATTGATCTGTTGGTCTATTCTTTTGCCAGTTGTTGAAGTCTGGCAGTGCCAGTCCTCTAAGTTTGTTCTTCTTCAATAGTGGGTAGGCTATTCTGTTCTTCTTCTTTTCCATATAACTTTAGAATCAGTTTGTCAATATTCACAGAATAACCTGCTGGGATTTTGATTGGGTTTGTGGGATAACATTGAACCTATAGATCAAGTTGGGAAGAACTGACATCTTGACAATATTGAGTCTTTCTATCCATGGATGTAGAGTATTTGGGATGGATCCCGAAAGAGTTTTGTGCAAACATTACTTGGAATAATAATGCCACCCTTCCAGTTCTGCTCTGCAGCTTCTTCCCACGGAGTCTCCTGGGGGTTCTGGCGCCCTTCCCTCAGACCCTCATCCAATCTATGCTTGTCTGTTTGTTCATTTTTTTCTCTTTCATCTAAAACTTCATCTTACTGAGACTCTCTGGCTGCGGATGTCTCTTGTCTGCCATCTTGGAACCTCTCGCATAGGTGCTGATTCTTTACTTTGCAGTTGCATATTCACATGCTGTTTTCTCTAAGGGAGTTTTAAAGCATTTACCTTTGACAAGTTTGTTGCTTTGGCTGAAAATTTTCAGATGGACATATAAATAATGACCTGAGTCCTTAAGTTAGGAAATAAGCGAAATGCTTCTTTGATCGTTGAAAGGTAAACCGTTGTGGTTTTGTACTTACTAGTTATTACTTGGTAGAGACATCACGTTCTGCATTTCTGTATACACATTTTATTCCAGCTTGAAGTCTACTCTCTCCAGAACATGGCTTGTGTTGATAACACCTCTTTTTCTTCTCTTTGCAAACTTCCTCTTACCCATCACTCCCTCCTCTCTTGGCGAGGTCTTCTCTTATTGCCCAACCCATTTTGACCCTCCTCTCCTGTGAATTCTTAGCACTTATTTTCATTACCACTTATTTGGCATACAGCCATATTGTTTGAGGACTTCATATGTTGTCTTTTTATTAAGTGTATAACAATGATTTAACTTTAATGTATGTATATATTTTCTCTGTAACAGCGTTGCAAACTTAGCAGAGGCCTACTTATTTGGGTCCCCCGCACCTAGGCATGTTTATGTTACACAATAACTATTGGTTAAATGAATGAATGAATGATTGAGCTTATACTCTGTGTAATATTATGTTTGGAAGTTGTCTGTTCAATAAAATCCTTTTAGTATAGTGCAGGCCAATACATATTAATATTAATGAATCTCAATAAATGGATGCTATGTTTTTAACTTACCTTCCAGCAAAACCTATCCATCTTGAGAAATTTGATTACGACCGCTCGTATGTGCCCAGTGGCTGACTTTCCAAATAATTATTAGAGGAGAGCTGGGTTCTTAGCTTCTGCATTACAATTTGTATTTAATATTTATGGAAGAGAAGTCTACAAATATGTAAGACCACTAGTGAGTGAAGGAAATGGCTCCCAGTGTGACAGAAGAAAATATCTTAAAAAGATCCACAGTTATCTGCAATTTCCCCAAGGTCGTGTTTCCATAAAAAAAGACATTGTTTTATGTTCTAGAATCAAGAGATGATTTTATGATGTAACAAGTTCTACGAGGAACTTTCTTTGGGTAACCAGCCCCCACACAACTACTGCAGAGATCACATAGCAATGTTCGTCTCTGGATTTATTGAGGTTGCTGCGTTCTTTTAGCATCCTTCATATTTTTCTCCCAAGGGTACCACTTTCCTCTCCTTTCTTAATACCAAGATATGGAAACTCATTTGTGCTGTGTTGTGTGATGCTGGAAAACGGATGCTTGTTTATTGCCTCTCTCTACAGGAGCTTTCATGGCCACAGGTAGACGTTTGCTGCCTCTGTATAAACAGGCGGTGTTCAGAGGCATGTTCCCCAGTGGAGGGCCAGTTGGTTGGGTGGATACTTCATGTTTGGACAGTGAATCTGAATCACACTTTATATGCTTAGGAGCTGCGTGACCTTGCATGAATGTGCCCCGGTTTTCTCATTTGTAAAACAGATAGTGGCCCCTGCCCACGTGGATATTTCTGGGAATAGACGACACAAAGGGGAAATAGCCCAGAATGGTACCCGGCTCCTGCCAGATGCACGGAATGTTTATTTCGCCGTGCAGTGCATCCGATGGGGACATTTAAGGCACAGCTTACTGCCATGCTGTTGCCCCGTTTCGTAAGAGTGGCTGATGGCTACGTCACATCACCACGCTCACAAGAAGAGCTGCAGTGTGCGGCCGGGAGGCAGCCAAGCCTCAGGTGCACACTGACCTTGAGCTCAACTTGAATTCCAGCCTTCCGTTTGGACGGACTAGCCACTGGATCCACTCATGAGGTAGGGAGCTAGATTATGACTTAAGCCCATGTTCCTTTCACCTTCGGGGAAAAGAGAGTCTCTCAAATGACTTTTGGTGGCCAACATGTGTGTGCAGTTGCATAGCCCCCGTTCTCCACACCTCCTGGAGACGGCGCCTTCCCGACTGCTCAGGCCAACTTCTCTGCGGGCCAGCGAGCTCCCTGCGAGTAGGAGAGTTCAGGTGAGGCTGGAAGGTCCCTTCCGCACGGCAGTGGCTGCAGTGCTTGGCCTCTGAGTGCCTCCTGCTCTGGCCCGTTTTCTTAGGGCCCATGCCTTTCCCCAAGGTGTCCACGCACGGCTCCGACAGAGCGCGTAGAGGGCCCAGGGGTGGGGTATTTTGGGTTATTTAAGAGCATAGAATGAGGAGCCTCTAAGGACATTTGGGAAAAGCCTTTAGAAAAGCAAAAGGAGTGTTCCAGAAACCAAGAGAGGAGAGACTATTGAGAGGAAAGGCATAGTGAGCCGCAACCGTTGGGTTTGGCAACCAGGAGGCTTTGCTGACAGCAAAAGGTGGGGAGAGGGCAGAGCCCCTACTGTGGCTGGTGGGGGGCCGTGGGGAGCAGGCAGACCCCTCTTCTCATCCAGCAGCTTGGCTGGAAAGGAAATAGGGCAACCGTTATTTCAGTTCAAAAGGGATGTGTTTTTTAAAGATGGGAGAGACTTGAAAACGTGTATTCTGAAGGGGAAGATCTGAGAAGATGCTGAAGAAAATAAATCCATTTAAATAAACTTGCACTGCTTTTTGCCATTTTTCATGTGGATTCTTGTCTCACTTCTTGACCACCTGTCTCCTTTTGTTTGGAGATTCACGGATGTTTTCCTGGTCTCCTTGCTTCCTCTCTCTCCCCCTGCGGTTTCTGACCACTCATCTGCTGCGGGTTTCCCACATTCCTGTCCCAGATGCCATCAGGAGCACGTGGAACGCGGGCGTGGAAGCTGCTTCTCGTCCTTTCAGGAGGAGACTGTTGGTGTCATTGGTCCCGTTCATCCGTCCTCAGCCACACGTTAACCCTTCCTAATTACCTTTCAGTTGTTACTATAGAATTTATGTGTGTCAAGACATAGCTCAGGCATTTTATTCAACTTGTACTGTTACTAATTTTTTCACTTTTATGCTTAATTTTTTGACGGTTTTGGGATGTAAGCCCAGCCAATTTCTGTCATGAGCAGTAACACAGGAAATCAAACACACAAAATAAACTTCTGATTTAGAACTGATAAAAGCCCAGTTGGGGACATTTCCCATTAGGTACACTGTAACGAGTTTTTTGGAGGGGTCAGGTGAGTACAATGAAGATGTCCCTAGGGCTTCAGAACTTCCTTTTTTGTTCTCTCCTCGGCCAGTCTGCTGTGGAGTGTAGAACCACTTGGAGGCAAGAATGGACGTTGAAATAGGAGGGAGACGCGTGTGGACAGTTGGTGTGGGCAAGCGCATACGTGTTAATACAAACCTGGCACCCTGTGTGTTGGAGATGGGTCTGGGTGCTCCCTGGGGACCCCGTGCCCACCCCTGGCTCCTGCCTGAGCTGGGCTGGCCGCTGGGACTCTGCCCCCGGCACTGCTGCTGACCCCTGCAGTGACCTGGGCCTGTCTGGGCTGTGCCTCCTTCCCAGAGCTTGTGGGTGTCTTCTCTAGAGACGGGAGCCATTGGCTATGACATTGTGGTACTAGCAACAGCCGTAGTCTCGCACCCTGGATGAGGTCTGCTTTCACCAGGAGAGGCGGAGGCGCCCCTGGAGGGCAGCAGGAACGTAGCTCCTGAGATCTGACCACATTCCTGCCCTTCCCACGGCCCCTTTCTCCTGCATTTCCTTGGGTTCTTGGATGAAAAACCACTTCTCCATCTCTCTGTCTGTCTTTTTGTTTAAGGCAGTTCAAGTTGGATATTTTTTCACTTGTAACCAAACTAATATAGGCGCCCTCCTTTTCCTTAACTCAAGTTTGTCTTGAATGGAAAATAAGTGAGAATCACCAGTTTTAAACCAGAGGTCCCTAGCTAGCTTTTCCTAACAGCCACATTTTTTAGAAGGCTGGGATGGGGCCCCGGCGTGCTGGACAGTCACATGGTCCCAGTGTTCACTGCTGCGTTCGAAGGTCCTGCCATGGGTGGGGTTCCTGCCAGCGTGGCTGCGGGAAGCCTGGCCTATCACAGCAGCTGTGCGGAGGCCTGGCATTGGCTTCTCCGCGACCCCTCCTGCAGAGTTTAGATTTCCAGAAGCAGGTGAGTGGCAGTACCTGGCTCAGCATATATGGGTACTTATGTTTTTTTTAGAAAAACAAACCTTTCTATTAAAGGTTTCTAAATTAAACCTTTCTGTTCATCACCATTATTGCAGTTCTCACTGGAAGTGATGGCACAAACTCCTGGTATAAACTAGCTGCTTCGTTGTTAAACTCAACAGTTACTAAGTGTTGCATCGTGAAAGTTTGGGTCCCCCTAGTCCCCCACCCCTGCCTTAAGGATACATCTTTACTAGTCTTTTCATATTTGGTGCTTCAGAGCCAAGAACCACAGGACTCTTGGTCTAGCCAACAATGTCCATAAACCACTCAAAACTTTTTTCTCACTGCCAGGCTTGTTCTGCTCATCAAAGGCAAGGTGAGAAGCCACTGTAGCCCCGTGGAACGACCACTGAGGGTTGACTCAGGAGTTCTGGGTTTTGGCTCTGCTACTGATTTCCTGTGCAGCTTTGAGCAATTTACTTACCTTCTCTGGTCACACATTCAATTACCTAGAAAAAGTGCTTGCAAACAAAAGTCCTGAAGGTTCCTTTTCCATTCCGACCTGCAGTGATTTTAAATGCTGTCTTTGTATTGTGCTTGGCACTTCCTCTATTCCCCTTAGAATTAATCTCCTTCCCTCTGCAGCTTATGAATTGTAGCTCTAAGCCCTGCATCTTTCTTGCATGGTCTCACTAGCTTTTCCCCCTTTGTCTTTCTCACTGTTCTCTTTCCCCCTCGAGGCAAAGGCAGAGAGAGAAAGTGAAGGCCTGTGGCGCGGCAGCTAATACAGTCTCGACTTCTGACAGTCTCTTAATCTGGAGGAAGTTACTCTGGCAACCGTGAACCCATATCCCTGCCTCTGAACTAACTTTATCCTTCCTTATTATTATTTCATTTTGATGGGACAGCTTCTTACAGATTTTTTAAAAATCTGTTTTTTTCCTGAAATTTCTTAAAGAGACCAAGCCTATTTTCTCTATCTGAATATTTGAAGCAAACCGCACAGGAGCAGCACGCCGTGGTGTCCTCGGGGAGCACGTGTTCTTTCCACATGGGTTGCATGTGGACCTTGCTCTTTGCTGGCGGTTGGTTCTGTGCCAGCCTGCAGCTCTGTCTCCTGAGCGTGCACTGTGCTTCCAGCTTCCCCCTCCAAAGACTAGTCTCCCCTGATTACCGTGTGCCAGATCTCCCAGGCTGCAGAAGGCCACGCAGTGAGGCATAGTCCTGATGAGCTGTCGGTCTTGGTAGAGAACCAGCCAATGGAAAACAGTCAGGTTGAGGTTGGATGTCACAACACAGATTGAAGCAGAGGTGGTGCAGGGGAGGGTAGGGCCGGGCAGATCCAGGCTGAGGGCAGTGCCATAGCAGCATCAGGAAGGGTTCCATCAGGGGGCATGGTATGAGAACTAGGGCAAAACAGGCCACCCTGGACTATTCCACGTGGACAGAGCCTCCTTTGATGTTGCTGGCTCCTTTCATGCCCCCTTTGGGGGACTGAGCCTGGCATCCTATAGCTGACTGATGTAACCTAGCCCGAAGCAATCCTTAAGGTCTCTCTAAATTCCGAGTATGTGTGCACGCGTGCAGGTGCTTGTGTTCCCACGGCTACTTCCGCTCTGGGTTCCTGCATCCCCACTTACTGTCGCTTTCACACAGAATCGATCCCTTTAGCGTTTTCTACCAAAACCCCACCGTACCACACGTGAGGATGTTCAGCCTTTCCTGACTATCCCGGCAGAGTGATGGAGGCAGGGCCACACTGCATGTGACACAGAAAGAGGGGACCTCCCCTGGGCCGACCTGCCAGGCAGCGCCTACGCTTCTCCCTGGCCCTTCCCAGCTTGCAGAGCAAAGCCGCCCCGCCCTCCTCCCCGGCCCTCCTTCCAGGAAAATGTAAATCTTCTCTTCTCCCACAAAACAGACGGATCACCTCTATTTGGCATGGGTTCAGCGAACGTCCGCGCTCTGAGGGGCTCACTTTTGACTTCAAAATCCTATGGAGTTACCTTCTCAAAGAAAGACAGTGCACTTTGTACACATTGACCTTGGGGCTTGAACTGGGGCCAGACCTAATAGGAGAGAGGTGTGGGCGGGGATGGTGAGGGGTGACAGGGCTTGGGGCCCCTCTCTGTGGTCACATGTGAAGGCAAGGACTGTGTCGGCTTCATCTTCTCAGCCCTGGAGCACCTACCAAGGTGCCTTGAACAGAGGAGAAATTCAGTCAATATTTACCGAACACAGAGATGTGCTCAGCACGGTGCTAATGGGTGATTGCAAAAGTTAATAATCTCTGCTCTTAAGGAGTTTAGAGTCTAGTCAGGAAGACAAAAATAACAGATGAGAATAATTAAGCTTTGAATCTTGTGGCACTGACGGGGGAGGGGGGTGCATTTATCAAGAATTTGGAAGCGAGTAACCATATTTCCATTCTTTGTTGAATATGTAGCATTTAAATAAAATTGTGACTCCTATCCAAGTTATCACTCATTTGGATACATTTTTTTCCATATTAAAAACAAAAATGTAAAGCCATATTTTCAGGAATTTTTAGAAGGCACAAAAGATTATGAATTTCATTTTAGCTTCAGCAAATGATGATCTAGTTTTAACAGGTTAGTTTGAATTCAGTAAAATCTAAAATGTTAGTTTTGTTTCTGGCTAATATTCTAATGGAGAGACATTTCCATGGGGGTATTAGGATAAAATACTGTTTTTGAATATGTGACACATTTCCTTGTATTTTTAAAATCTCTTGGGTATTTTAAGGGAAATTTAATCCATCTGATTTTGATCCAAATATAATTTACTCACAATAATGGAGAAATATTTGATATCCAGAGCAATCTATTGATGCTCTTAAAGCTTTTCTCCTGGGAAATAAGAAATCACATTTTTCCAAGAGTGAATACAAACCTACAATGTCTAATTTTTCTGCCTATTTAACAAAGCCTGAGTTAAGTATGAAATTGGGCACTTCCAGATCAGCTGTTTTTGTTTTTAGTTTTTTGAGTCTTTCTTTTAAACCAGGCAAAGGAAATTTTCTTCAAGGAGATTTTCTTTTTCTTTTTTCTTATTCTGACAATTTTATCTGCTATCCTGTTTTTTTTTTCCCCTCCAAACAATAATTTTGGAAGATTTAAGGTAATAACTCAATTTTGATGTCTGTGGATTAATGGTGTCGGTATTCAAGATGTTTCAGACCTGTCAGAAGCTTAGAAATAGCATTTAAATGTGTTGCTTAATTTTAATTTTAAAATACTTTCTCTGAGAATTAGATACCAGTTCCTAAGTGAGTATTTTGAATTTAAAACAGGGTTTAGGGCAAGGTACAGCCAAATTTTGCACTCTCGAAAGGCCTGGAATCCATTTACAAATAAATTAGAGGTCTTTATACCAGTATTGCGTTTTGGAAGTGAAAGTGCAAGAACTTGGGTATTGTCACCTTGTAAGAGGCTCTTGGGTGGCCACCGGGGAATGGGGGGGGCAGGGCCTGGTGCTTCAGCGACCTTGCTGCTCTGGGATGCTGTTTCTTGAGCACCCTCCAACTTCTTTCGGGGGCTCGTCCTGACTTCCAGGTTCTGACTTCTTCTGGCCTCCTAACGATGGTGATGTTCCCAACTCTTCTCTTCCTTGGGGTGGGTTTTGCCTCTCTGACCCGGGCCTTAGCCTTGCTCCCCAGTTCCAGTCAGAACCCTGGGCAGGGGCCCCCGCTCCTGCTCTGCTGTCCTCTGCTGCCCTCGCTACCCGTGGGAAGTGGCAGTGACCCCTTCATGCTGTTGGCTCATGGGATCTGACACCTGGAGCGTTGCAAGTGACCTTCTGGTCTCGCCTTCTTTTAGTTCCTTGAACAAATCTTAGCCAGATAAACCTTCCTAAAGATCGTGTCCCACGAGAGTCAGCTCAGCTGTGGTGTTTAGGGGCACAGACTGGGGACAACCTGCCAGGGCTCGGTCCCAGCCCTGCCACTTCTTAACTCTGTGACCATCGTCAAGCTAGTTAAACTCTCTGTGATCAATTTCCTAGTCTGAAAATGGGGTTTCTAATACCGTTAAGAGGTAGACATTATTATCGTGAAGAGTAAACGAAATGCTTAGAATAGTATGTGGCACGTAATACGTGCTAAATAAGTATTAGTTATTGTTATAAAGCAAAGAGGTTCATGTAGCTCACGGTTCCACAGGTTGTCCAAGAAGCATGGTGCCGGTGTCAGCTTGGCTTCTGGTGAGGAGTTTTGGAGAAGGTCAGAGGGGCAGCGGGCACATGAGAGGAGGGCGGAGGGGCAGCCGGTTTTGTAACAGCCCACTCTAGGGGGGACTAATGCATTCCCCCGAGGACCAATCCATGTTGTGAGGGCGAGAACTTACTACTGTGAGAATGTACCAAGCCACGCATGAGGAATCTGCTCCTAGGACCCAACACCTCCAGCACTGCCACACCAGATCACATTTCGATGTGAGATTGGGGGGGACATGCCAACCACACCCACGCCATAGCAGTGCTGAAAGGATGAGTCACATCCTGGGTTAGTACCGAGAAGCGTCCTTCCTACCTGCTGGGATGCCCAGTGCACTCGGAGAGCTGGGCAAGTTGTGGGAACAGAAGATTCGGTGACATGTGGAGGGGGCTGGCTGTCAGAATTCTGAGCTCGCTAGGGCCTGGCCACCAAAGAGGGAAGACAGAAGTAGTTGGGTGCTTTGAGGGGGGCCTGGCTGTCCAGGGAGCAGGAGCCACCTGAGGAATCCGCACCCAGAGAGCTGGCGGGAGGGGGTGGTGCGTGGGTAGCACCAGGAATCCTGCAGTTGGTTGGGGACCAAGAAGTCAAATCCGAGTGAGGCACTAGAGTTTGTGGGGTAGAGTCCCGAAGCAGATTCAGGTGGACAGGGGTCTAGTTAATTTCGAGTATTTACTCTGTGTAAGGGGCTAATTTTGTTGAATTTCTGCATCAGTTTGGAGAATCTTGCCATCTTAACAATATTAATTCCTCCAGTTCATGAACATGGGGTGCCTCTCCATTTACTTAGCTTGTCTTTAATTTCTTTCAACAATGTACTTTTCACGCACAAGCCTTGTACTTTGTTAAGTTTATTTTTAAGTATTTTATTCTTTTTGATGCTATTGCAAATATAATTGTTTTCTTAATTTCATTTTCAGATTGTTCATTGCTAAATGCGTAGAAATGCAACTGGTTTTTATGTGTTAATTTTTATATTTGAACTCATTTACTAGTTATATTAAGTTTTTTTTTTGTGTGTGTGTGGATTCCTTAGGATTTCTAGATTAAGATTATGTCATCCATAAATCGAGGTAGGTTTACTTCTTCCTTTCCTACCTGGATGCCTTCTACCCCCTTTACTTGCCTAATTGTGCTATATAGAACCTCCAGTACGATGTTGAATAGAAGTGAGGAGAGCGGACATCCTTGTCTTGTCCTTGGTCTTAGGGAGAAAGCTTTCATGTTAAGTGTGATGCCAGCTGTTGACTTCTCATAGGTGGCCTTTATCGCGTTGAAAAAGTCCCTTTCTAGCCCCATTTTGTTGAGTGTTGTTTTTTTTTTTCCCCCAAATCATGAAAGGGTATTGGATATTTTCAAATGCTTTATGCTAGTTATTTAGGAGTTTTATTTTTCATATATTTGTGATTTTTCTAATTTTTTTCTGTATCGATTTCTATTTTTATTCCATTGTGGCTGGAGAATATACTTTGTATGCTCTAAGCATTTTAAATTTATTGAGGCTTGTTTTATGGCCTAACATATCGTCTGTTGGGGAATGTTCTATGTGCACTTGAGAAGAATGAGCATTCTGCTGTTATTGAGTGGAGTGTTCCATAGGTGTCTATTGGGACTAGTTGATTTGTAGTGTTGATTAAGTCTTCTATTTCCTTGCTATTCTTTTGTGTAGTTGTTCTAGCCATTATTGAAAGAAGAGTATTGGTTCCAACTATTACTATTGAGTTCTCTATCTCTCCCTTCAGTTATTTCAGTTTTTCCTTCATGTATTTTGGGGCTCTGTTGATATATGTGTTTATAATGGTTGTATCTTCTTGTTAAATTGACTCCTTTCTAATATATCCTTCTTTATCTCTATTAACAAGATTTCTCTTAAAGTCAATTTTGTCTGTTAGTATAACTAATACCAGCTCTCTTTTGGTTACTGTTTGTGTAACATATTTTTCCATCCTTTTACTTTCAACCTATTTGTGTCTTTGAATCTGAAGTGTGATTCTTACAGATAGCATATACTTGGATCATGTTTCAAAATTTTAATCCATTCTGCCAATCTATATATTTTATTGGCATGTTTAATTCATTTAAGTTTAATGCAGTTACTGATGAGGTAGGAGTTACTTTTTCTATTTTAATATATTCTGTATCTCTTTATAATTTTTGTTCTCTGTTCTTCCATTTCTGCTTCCTTTTGTATTAAATATTTCCTAGAGTAACATTTTAATTCCTTCTCTATATATTTTTGAGTTATTTTCTTAGTGGTTGCCCTGGGGATTACAGTTAACAACTTCATTTATAACAATCTAATTCAGATTAATACCAACTTAATTTTTTCTGGCCTACAGAAGACAGAAAAAAAGGAAAAAAACCCCACCAGCTTAATTTCAATAGTATATGAAAACTTTGCTCCTATAGAGCTCTGTTCTGTTCCTCCTTTACCCTCTTATCACATCTCACATATTACGTCTTTAGACACTGTGTGCTTATCAACATAGATTTATAACAACAGCTTTATGCTGTTGGAGAAAAACAGCACATTTATACCATTTCTAATATTCACTTCTGCAGTTACCTTTACTTGTACTTCACATTTCTTCCTATGGATTTTGACTTACTGTCTAGTGTTTTTTCATTTTGGCCTGGAGGAAAAGTTCCTTTATTATTTCTTATAGGGCAGTCTGCTAGAGACGAACCCTCTGTTTTTGTTTATCTGGAATGTCTTAATGTCTGCTTCATTTTCAAAGCGTAGTTTTGCCGATAAAGGATTTTTGGTTGACAGTTTTCCCCCTTCTTAGCACCTTGACTACGTTATCCCACTGCTTTCTGGCCTCCATGGTTTTTAATGAGAAATCAGCTGTTGATCTTACTGTTGAGTCGCTTCTCTCTTGCTGCTTTCAAGATTCCCTCTTTGTCTTTGGCTACCAACAGGCTGATTATGAGTTACAAATCCACTGCTATTCTTCCCACATTTCATCATCCCTATTTGAAAGGATGGCATGGGACACTCTTGTTAGTGCTTTAATTCAACCTTTGTGCTATTTCTGTAACATTTCCCTTCACTATCAACTTTAGGATTTAGTAATATGTGGTTTTGTTTTTCACTATCATATTTCTTGGTTTATAGAACTTCAGAGTGGTATTTATGTGATCCATTTTTATTACTCATTCACTTAATAGGTTTGTTGAATGCCTACATATGGAATGGTCAGTGCAAGACTTTCCATTTTCCTAGATAAGTGACACATGGCCCTGCCTGTGAGGATGACATATTTGGTTGGTCGAGCACACATACTCAATTAACTACTACACAATTAGGATGAAGGTACATTATGTGTATGAACTGAATATTTTGGAAGCACGGAGTAGGATGTCATTGATTTTTATATTTGATAGATGAGCAAACTGAGTATTAATTTATTACTGAGTATTAATAGATTAAGCAATTTGAGATAGTGACACAATCAAGGACTTGAACTCACTATTGTGGGTTCTTTCTGTGAAACCATGGTGATTCTAGAGTGTGCCTATTTTCTATTTTCAAGCATCATGGGAAAAATCATTTCATAAATAAGGTAAATGTGTGAGCATAGCCTGGCTATTTTGCTTCAGAAGGTGTGCATACTACAAATAAAAGCAAATAGTGTTCATTTATGCTTATTGGATCATACTGGTGTGAATTTAGCAAATAAGTGACTATGTTGGAACGTGAAGTGTCAAAATATAAAAAAATACTTAATTTTATTAAATTCACTCTAGGTTTTTTCTTTCACTATTTATTGATATTTCTGTTTGGCAAAGAAACCCTCCAGTAAAATTTTAAATAGGTAAAGTTTATATTAGAGTCTCCTTAAAAATAACAGTTACTGATCAGTCAGAACTATGTTCATTCCCCATAGGATAAAGCATGACTTTTTTGGGCATACAGTTTTAATTTTAATCTGCATGCCTCCTTCTCTATTCTCCCATGATTCTTTGCAGCAGGACAAGGAGAAAGCAAGTCTTATAAAAAGAAATACAGTATGTGGTGCTTATTAAAGTTACATACATCTCTTCTCACAGGAGAATTTTGATTTACTGCAGGTCGTGCATATGTCGCACGTGGACATTTCTAGGGAACAGATCCCTTATCACCGAGCAGTGAATGGCTTGTAGTACTCCATTATTGCTCTAGGAACATGTTAGTAATGATTATGAAAGGTAGGATACCATGAAATCCGTAAGGTGATTTGGCAGAAGTCGATGCCATTGGTGCCAGGATTTGGGTACAGTACCAGTTTCCTGTTTTCAAATGTATTAATTGATCCGCAAAGGACATCTTTTGGAGACAAGAATTCAGACAGCCTGGCACAGCCTGGACCTCCGCCAAGACTGCTCGGAAGGTTGCCATACTGGGAGCAAAAGAGTGAGAGAGAGAAAGAGGGAGAGAGAGAGAGGCAGAGGGAGAGCTGAGGAAAGAAAAAAAGGCAAGACTTGGCACAGCTCAGTCAAATCAGCTTCTTTTGTCTGCTGTCTCGGCTTGAGCTTCAGGAAAGAAAACCGTCCTGGGGTACAGAAAAACTCAGAACTTTTTGGTTTTCAAACTTAGAAGGCTTTTTAAGTCCCTTGGGCTATTTGAAAGTGTTGGTACATACAATGACGTTTAGTCACCAGTAGTAAGGGAAATAAAAGCCTTTTTCAAAACGAAGCTTCCACAGTGTCCATGCATTTGGGAAATACTGTATTTGATTTTTTTTTTTGCATGTATGCTTATACCATGAGAGACAGGATTCCTATAGAAGATGGCAAGGCAGATTTCTCATTAGAGAGAATATTAATTTTCTGCAAAATAAAGTTTGTGCATCAATACAAACCTGCTTTCAAATCAAATCAGACCTCCTTCGGAATGTGTTCAGAACGTAAGTTTTTTTAGATTATTTTTTATTTTTTCTTTTCCCATTTGTAGAACATTTAAGTTTTTTCAAGCAGCCTTTCTAAGATTTTATGCAACCCAGCCAGGAAGTCAGAGTCAAAGTTGTTTCATCCATGTGTTTAAGAAAACGTTTTCTTAAAGCCACAGCTTTTATTTCTGCTGCTTCATGCTGTCCTAAACTACATCCCCCAGCAATTAGTGACAACAGCGAAGACCAGAAAGGCAAGCTGAAGACACCAGACTTCGCTTGAAGGGCAAACGAGAAATGTGAGCTTGGTCATTATTTTTTTGTGTGTCTTTGCTCTGAACCATTTTTGGGAGGTGGGTGGGGAGGTGTCTATGTCTAAGAGATGTATGCGATTAGTGAATTCTCATTGTGAGAAGGAAATGATGAAAGGTAATTTTTGTGATGTTGGCAGAAATGGCTGGGAATGGTAGAGAACAGAAATTTAAATCTCGTGGCTTAGAAGTGGTGAGCTGTGTTTGAAATACCTGGAGAAAAATTCCATTATTTTTAGTTTTGATTAGATTTTGTAATTAAACGATGACTATAGCCTGGCTCTCTCAAAATGTTTTCAGTAGAAGGATCATCTGGAAAGTTCATCGATTTTCTTTTTAATACTACCTGGTGTTTTACTTAGATATATACTTTCTACCTGATTTCTTAACAATAAATACTTCCTGTTAGCCCTGGTTATGGTTGGATTGTGAGTTCTGCTCTTAAAAAATCAGCATTATTGTAGGAGAGGTAAACTGTAAGGCATGTGTTTTGTGGACCACCCTCATTGTCAGTGAGTATTCTATTTCTAAAGAAGAGAGTTTGAGTTGTAGAATTAGGCTATAACTTCCTGTAATCATGTATTTTCTTTTTATTTTATATCCTGAAAGAATACAGGAAAATTGTATGTATTCGCATAAGTAGCAATCATTTTGGGCAGTATAAAAAGACTGCTCCAGAATCTATGCTTTGTTTTGGGTATGTAATCATTGATTTTGTTAATCCTTTGACAAAAAAAAAAAAAACCCAAAAAACAAAAACTGTCTATAGCTTTCTATTGCGCACCTTAAATGATCAATTGTTTAAGATGGTTTTTATAAAATTATAGGGACACATCAGCAATCCTGAAAATGGCATTTAATGTCCAAATACGATTTTAAAATATAAAAAAATCTAACACAGGTGTCTGAATACTTAAGCCTCCGTGTTTTCTTCAACTTTTTTTGCTGATCAACATTTTGATCTTCAATAAAATGAAGTCACTTAATGTTTGTGTGGGTTGCCAACATGACAACCTTTGTTTTATAAGCTCCTTTATCCACTACCTCGCTGATACTCCTAAAATGGACGCCAAGACATGAAAGACGTGCTGATAGGCACCGGGAAGCAAATGTTTGCATGACTGCAGTCTTCCTTTTTGAACTGATTACAGGATCATTCATGCCTTTTCTGAAAACAACAATATATGAAACAAAAAGAAAGTTCGGTAAATAAGTTTAAATCAGAGCTACGTTTTAATACCGACCGTCTTATTACCGATTTATATTTACCTTCATTTACTTCTTAAACATTTAACATAACCTCTTGTCATTTAGGCTTGCTAAATACGTCACTTATTTAGTTTATTGAAGACCAATTTTTTTTCTTGAAGTTAAAAAGAATTATTTGCTAGCTTATTTCTTAATTTCTCTGCAGCGAACTAAAAACAAACTTATATGCAGACTATTTTATGTCCAATTATTTTCTAACAGTATGATCAAAAGTAGGTGAATTAAACAAATATGCGAGAATATACCTAAAGAAATGTTAAATTGTTCAATATTGGTAAAACTACATTTTATATTGTGTATTAGACTTAAGATTTGCTAAATATCAGCTGTTATACTCAACAAATTTTCTAATACATTCTCACTGGCCTACTCGTTACATATCTTAAAATGAAAAAAGTTCCCCATGAAGGTGCTTCTTGTTAACTGGATGTAATAGATACTTCTTTGTGCAAACTTTTTTCCAAAAGTAAGAAATTGTATTGATTACATATTTCAGAAACAGACATGTAAGTGTAACGTAATGCATGTTTCTGAACGGTCGGTCAGACCTTTGATACTACAGAGACACCAACATTTAGATTCTTAACTATTTCTATATTAGTATTATTATTTCAAATCTTATTTTACAGTGTATAAATACGAGTGGTTTGATTGTAAATGAACCCTATCTCAGCACATATTTATCATAGTTTGGACTGTATAATGTTTTGAAGTAGAATTATTAAGACAGAAATGAATGAATATTTAACTGCTACTTGATGCCTATGATTGAGTTCCATTTTGATGTATATACCTGAACATACAAGCACATTATTCTATAAACTAATGTGAACCTTTCAGGGAGCTTTAGTTCAGAAGTTTATAATTATTCACTCACTTATTCATTTATTCAACAAATGTTTATTGAGCACTTCAGTTTGCTAATATTTTGTTGACAGAGTTATTCTGGGTAGCAGGGAAGAAAGCCACACAAGTGGATGGAAGAGGGAATAGATTTAAAATAAAGTCCAAAAGCTTAGGTAATCAATAGATTAAAGTGTATTCACTTTTAGTGCACAGTATATGGATTCTAGAGTGTTATTATAAAAATTGGGAGATTAGTTGTGGTCTGTGTAGTTATAGGAATTTTGTTTTACCATTATTTTGGCTGCTGCATCTTATTGTCCAAAATGCTTGAGTTGTTCAAGTCTCCTGATAGGTGTATAAGGTGAGCGATTCAGATGCTGGGAGGAAGAAACTAAGTAGGGAAGATCGAACCACCGCCGCATGCTGGGTCTTGTGTGCGGCAGAGTAGGTGTAACCGAACCTCGGAAGGTGTGGCTGCAACGTGCGGAAACAACAGTGGCCTGTTTGTGAGGAAGTCTTTTCTTTCCTTTGTTTTGTGTCACTAGATGGAAGAAGAAGAGGAGGCCAATCCCACATGTTTAAGCTAGTGTGGCCTTTTGAAAGAAAGTTTGCTAGAGGGCAGTGCATTCTAAATGGACCCATCAGTTCCTTTTCTGTATTCTCTCCTGGTTTTTTGTGGGCACGCGCTTGTTCTCCAGCGCCTAACTTTTGTTCCCTGCGGTTGATAGGTAATGTAAAAAGAAGGTATAGGTTCATCTTCCAAAAAAGAGATAACAGTCACGTGAGTCAGGGAGCTGGGCTCGGAGGCTGCTGTGACAGCCCAGGCCCATGCCAGGGCTGGTGGGCCATGGAAAGGAGATGAACAATGCCTCAGCCGCAGGTGTGCACCGCTGAAGTCATTCAACAGCTACTCCCAGACGGCCTCTCTGTGCCAGGCAAAGGGTAGAATTTCTGCCCACAAGGAATTCCTAGTCGAGTTGGGTAGGGGAGAGGATAGGAATAACTGATGAATGCAGATCTTTTCCCAGTTTACCAGATATTATCACCTCTTACCCCATTTGATCCCAGCCTCTATGCCAGGCACAGGAACAGGTGCATGGGGGCCACGTCACAAGTATTCATTGGTGGAGTAGATCCAATGGTGAGCCAAGTTATTTTCTTCTCGAGTCTTATTTGATTAAGGGATTTTTTTTCCTGCATGTTGAAAAACAAAAAGCACTGTGCTCAGTTTTATCTTGACTGTGTGTTGCTGGTTGTGGATTTGGAGGGGTGGAGCACAGGGCCACTTTCTTTGTGACCATGTAAGACTCCCTCAAGGTGGCCGTTGGGGACAGCATAAAATAAGGACATGACTGGTGAGGGTGGCCCCGTACGCCCATTCCCTCTCTGGCCAGCTCTCCATTGTCTTGCATTCTTCCTGTCCTCTTTCTCCCAAAGGATCCCATACTGTACCGTAGCACGTGGCTATGTGGCCTAAGCATGGCATGGGCCAAGTGGATTGCCTAATGAGTTTAAAGTATTTCTTATGAGTGCGGAACAGAGGCTGAGGGGATTGAGGGAGCGAAGCCAGTGAGGGAAAGTTATGGAGAGCTGAGGGCTCTGCTCACCCCAGCTCTAGTCCCATGAGGAGCTGCGGAGGCCCCAGGGGTGTCCATGGGGACGTGGAGTCTTGAGTTGGACTGGAGCGTTGGCAACAGCCGGCATTAAGCTTGGATAAGGCATTATTTGGGGGGAGAGGGGCGTGTAAAAGGGTTGCTGAAGCCAATTCATGTTAAATAGCATCTTTCTAGGTCTTTCTCCAGGGGTGTTTGGAGGCCCAGGAGAGGGAGGGGCAGAGTCAGGACCATCGTACACGATTGTGTGTCCGAGAGGGGTGGAGCTGAGACTCAGTCTCCACTTTCCTGCCCAAGCCCTGTGCCTTGATCTGCCACAGGAAGGTGCCAAGTCCCCGTGGAGCTGGTGGGGCCCTGGGGGTGAATCCAGACCAGGAAGTGGAATGGCAGGAAAGAAAGAAAGTCAAAGGCTCTTGGGCAGGGGAGGATGGTGCTTTCCGGGAGCTGGCCATGGAATCTGGGTCTAGGTGAGGTGGGAGATGTGGTCGAAAGAGTTGTAGGGAACATAGGGAAGTAGGGAAAGATGAGTGAGCAGAAACTTAGGTCAAGTGAAGGAAAAGTTTAGAGAGTCCTAGAGTTGGGGGTTCATTCTGAAACCCAACAGGTGAGTAACAGCACCAGCTCTGCAAGGTTCAGCTGAAGAGTTTGGCTGTGGGTTGTGCTCAGGTTATTTTATTTCTTTAAAAGCAAGTGGAAAGGAAGCAGAAAAGGAAGAAGTCACCCTGTGTGTTCTGTATTCCATGTTGTAAGACAGGAGATGAACATTTCTCCTCTTGCAGTTGAGAATCTCTTGGTCCTGTATGAGAATACCCCTACTGTATGGATCTTGAGGCTTTGTGGAGCAGGTTGAAGAATTAGTCCCTCTGGGGTGATGCCTTCCTTTTCCCCATCTGTCAGTGCCATTTATATCTCATTTCCCATTAGCCCTTCTGAGTTATTGTCCTGTACCTGACAGGGTCAAATTGTTCTCAGAGACCCATGAGTGCTTTGCACTGGGTGTACTCAGGGGACAGCTGTCTTTGAAACCAGTAGTCCTTTACTGTCACAGGTTAGAGAGGGTGCCCTTGGAGCCCCATCAATGTGAGTGTGAATTTTGACTCTATTTTTTAGTTGTGTGGCTTTGGCCAAGTTACATAAAGCCAGTTTCTCCATCTGTAAGACCGGGATCATGATCTTCCTCAAAGGTCTTTGAGAGAAGAAATAAGGAAATATATGCAAAGCTCTTAGCATCATAGTGTCTTGTATATAGTACATAATAAGTGGTAGATATTGGAGTTTTTTTTAACTTGAAATTTTTTTAATTTTTAAAAATTGTGGTCAAATATTCATAACATAAAATTTACCATCTTAACCATTTTTAAATGTGTGGTTCAGAGACATGAAATACATTCGCATTGTTGTGCTACTGTCACCATCACCCAGTCACAGAAATCTTTCCGTCTTGCAAAACAGAAACTCTGTGTATCCATGAAAATAATCCCCCATGCCCCCAGAGGGGTGGCCAACCCCTGGCAACCCCCATTCTACTTTCTACCTCTATGAATTGACTTCTCCAGGAACCTCATATAAGTGGAATCCTACAGTGTTCATCCTTTTGTGACTGACTTGTTTTACTGAGCATAATGTCCTCAAGATTCATCTATGTTGTAGCACGTGTCACGATTTCTTTACTTTTTAAAGCTGAATAATATTCCATTGTGTATTTATACCACATTTTCTTTATCTGTTCATCCACCGGTGGACACTTGGGTTGCTTCCACCCTTTGGCTATTGTGAATAATGCTGCTGTAAACATGGGTGTACAAAATATCTCTTTGAGACCTGATTTTCGGTTCTTTTGGGTATGTTCCCAGATGTGGAATTGCCGGATCAATAGGCAGTTTTAGCATTCATAGCAGGTTACATTTTTGGAAAACTTGTAATCTGAAATGATGTCAGTTGAATTTGACTTTCCTGCATATTTAATGGTCTAATGGGAGGTTATAGACTTGACTGAGAGCTCACGATGTCTAGCTTTTTGTGGAAATAACTACCACAGTGAGTCACCTCTAAATTATTTTATAGTGTAGAGTTTTGCATGGGTGTTAATAAGGGTGATACTCTATTCACATAAAATAGTATTTATATACCATTCTATGATATAACAGCCGTATTTCATTTCTAATACAAAGTGTTTCTTAAGCATTTTTACCATTTCTGTTTAGAGAACTTTCTTTAGCCATTCTTCATTGTGGGTCTGCTGGCAACAAATCTCTTAGTTTTCCTTCACCTGAGAATGCCTTGATTTCCCTTTCATTCCTAAAAGGATATTTTTGTTGGGTATAGAATTCTGGGTTGATGGTTTCTTTCTCCCTTCTTCTGCCTTTGTGGTTTCTGATGAGAAATCTGCTGTCATTGGAATTGTTTTGTGCTTATAGGTAGGATGTCAGTTTTCTCTCACTACTTTCAAAATATTTTTTTTTGTGTTTAGTTTTCAAGGAGTGTGATTATGATTTATGATGTGTCTTGTCATGGATTTCTTTAGGTTTATTCTGTTTAGGGTTCCCTGACTTTCTTGAAAATGTAGGTTTATGTCTTTTGCTAAATTTGGATGTTTTTGGTCATTATTTCTTTGTGTACTTTTTTAGGTCTGTTCTCTTTTTCCTTTCCTTCCAGGACTCAGAGGACATGAATGTTAAAGCTTTTGTTATAGTCCTACCAGTGCTTGACACTGATCATTTTGTTAAAATATGTTTTTTCTTTATTATTCAGATTGGGCAATTTCTATTGTTCTTATCTTTGGATTCACTGATTCTTTCCTCTGTCATCTTCATTCTGCTGTTGAGCCCACCCAGTGAGTTTTAATTTCAGTTATTGTATTTTATCTGCTATTCATTTACTGAGACTTTCTGGCTTTTTATATTTGTTTCCTGTGTGTTTGTAATTGTTGGTTAAAACATTTTTATGATGGCTGCTTTACAATCCCTACCAGATTGTCTTTTCTCATTCAGGTTGAGATTTTCCTAGTTCTTTGTATGACAAGTGATTTTTTATTATATCCAGACATTTTGGGTATTATGTCATGAAACTCTAGATCTTATTTAAGCCTTCTGTTTTAACCTTCTCTCACTCTGTGCCAGCAGGTGAAGGGGACATGGTCTCACTCCTGTAAGGTGGGGGTAGAAGTCCAGGCTCCTCAGTGGGCCTTTATTTACCACCCTGGGGTGGGAGGGGAGGGTGCCTTATTACTGCTGGGTGGGGGTGAAGTTCAGACTTCCTTTAGGTAATATTGTTATTTTTATTGTTAGCTTTGTACTTGGTGCAATAGCCTGGACAGTGTCTGAGCTGTGTATTCCTTAAATTTACTTAGGTTTTTGGCACTACTTGTTTATGATAACTTGTTTAATGATAGTTAAATTCTCAAATTAGGAACTGAGCTAGCCTCCTTAAAATTAGTTATGTGTTTACCATTAACACGTTGAATAAAAGATTTTAAGAAATGAAATTATAGTTTCTACTTTATTAACTTTGAAAATTTATTTTTAAAAGGAGAGAAAAGCCTACTTAGGTAGGTTTCCATTTTCTTTGTTATTAACGTGCTAGGTTTTAGCAGACTTTTTAAACTTATGTTTAGGAGACGTCAATGCATTAGAAATAGAAGAAATGGGTTTTGATTGAAGGCTTTCAAAATTGCGGTGGCAAAGTATTTCATTTCATTTGCTAACTCATACCTGTGGTTTCAGATTGATAACATAGATCTTAAAGACGGTGCAAATGTCTTTGGAATAATTTATTTTCAGGGTTCATACTGGTCGTCTGTGCTATAGCAATGACATGTGGGATCCCAGTAACTGGATCACTTACTAACTGAGTGATCTTGGGAAAATCTCCAGAACTCTGCAGGTCAACTTTTCCTATCAGTAAAAGGGCTGTCATAACACTTATATCAAAGAATTGTCAAGAATATTAAATGAGATAATGTGCCTGAAAGCAATTTAGCTGATAGATATCACACACGAGAGGTAATTACCTAGTTTAGCTACACCAGGCACGTGATGGTGATGGAGAAAGACAATGTACCTAATTCCGTGTGCTTTTCCGCTGTGCCTGCCAATAGACTATGGATATATGTATATTTAAAAAGCGTTTTGAAATGTTTAATTATGAAAATCTTTTGAATGCATAGCAAAATACTAAATAAAACAGAATGAATACCCAGGTACTCATTACCCAGAGTTAATAAATACCGTATTTATTTGCTTCAGATCTTTCTTTTTGTTTTTTTAAAGAAAATAAAAAATTTAGTTGGGGATATAACTATAGCCTTATTCTCTCATCCCTGAAATTGATATAGAACATTTCCATGCACATTTTTTGTGGTGTTACTAAATATAGATGTAGCCATAAAAATATAACTATTATTTTACATGTCTTAAAACTTATATAAAATGGTTTTGGACTATTTTATCCTTTCAAAAATGAGATTAGATATTTTTGAGATTTACCTATGTTGTGGGTCTCGGCTATGGAGAATTTCATCCTAGCCATTCTTCTGTGGATAGGCATTTAGGTTTTTGCCTCATGCTGCCCAGTGGTCATGGCTATCCCACACATCTGTGTGATCTCTAGGGAAGGACCCAGAAATGGAGCCAAGTTGTTGAATATTTCAGCTTTACTCAATAATGCCAAATTATTGTTCCAAGCATTTGTAGCAGTAGACAGTCACATCACCACATCTTCACCAACATTTGTTTGTACTAGACTTTATAATTTTTGTCAATCTAATGAGCAGGAAATATTTTGCTGTTATTTTTGTTTACAAACCTTATTACTTATAGAGATTGAGCATCTTTTTATATTGGCAATTTAGATTTCCTTTTCTGTGCATTCTCTATTCATACCCTTTGCACAATTTTCTCTTGAGTTGTTTTATTCCCATTAATTTGTGATACATTTTATATACTAATCCTTTATTATATGGATTGAAAATATCTTTTCAATCTTTGGCTTATTTTTTTCATTTTCCTTATGGTAACTTTTGAAATAAACTATGGTGTATGTTTGAAAAATTGGAATGCTTTTGTTTTTCACTTTAAAAAATGATTTTAGTGACAATACGTACTCACAATCCATGCTTTTAGATGTGGCAGAGAGGGCTAATGGGACTAATTTCTTAGAATGCACCAGAATTTTACCCCCTTAATTAATATCTAGAGGATGAAATTGCTTATTTTCGACTTTTGGTCAACTCGAAATCTTGGGCAGATTCCTAGTTCCCAGGCTCCCATCGGTTGAATTAAGGACGACTGTGAAGTTTTGTTATTTGCAGAGACTCCTACAGCACTCCGGTCACATGGGCATGTTTCCGTTGCATCCGCAGCATTCCCAAATAGGAGTTCTCAGGCCATTAGAAAGAATGTTCTGTTGATCTGATTACAGTGATTTCTATACAGTGAATAATCTCGGTGCAATAAGCACTTTCTCCTTCCCCTAACCAGTAGTCTTGCTAACAAAATAACTTAATTGAGAAATTCACTCTGTTGGGGCAAGTTGTGGCTGAGGCTCCTTGTGTATCTTTTGTGGTGCAATCAAGTAGCACTTATTCACCAGCTCTGCTCAGGCTGTCCCGCCCAAACAAAGCCCACCTAATCTCCCAAATCACTTTGCAAAACAAAACAACACAGAAGATACAGAAACCAGGACAGGGGGATGTCGGATGTTGGATGCAGCACCCCCTCTCCTTTCCCCACTAGTCGCTATTTATGTGAAACTTCTTTAGCAATTTTATGTTTTAAAATTTGAGTGGGAAGTATACATACTCTTTTCGCTTTCTGGATAGAGACCCTCCCTGGTTGTTCAGGCGGTTTGGCACCACTGGACGACGGTTTGCCCCAGCTGTGGCTGAAGTTCTAGGTGGGAATTAACAGCTGGTGGAAGAATGGGCTTGCAACCCCAAACTTGTAAGGCGGGCTTCGCGGTCTGGACCTTGCAGACCTGCCTTTCTTAAGGGCAGCAACCGCGTACTTTGCTCAACGCCTGTTGGCCTAGGAACCAGGGAAGGGGCCTCTCCTTGTCTAGCTTTGGTATTTCTTCCTCCTTCCACTTACTGAATTCTTGCCTGGAATCAGTGTTTGGCAATACTCGCCATCTCTGTACTGTTCCTCCACTGTTTAAAGTTTGATGGGCAACTTTTACAAAGAATGTGTTAAAATAACGACTATTGTCCATTTAATTGCAAATTCTGATTTCTCTATGTTATCTAAGTTACTGCAACTCGGTGAGACAGACAGATGCGCACGCGCGCGCGCACACACACACACACACACACACACACTCGCATACACTCAAACACATTTCAGGAGAGAAAATTGAGGCCCAGAGTGTGGGCCTCAAATCCCTTGTTCTTTCCATCATGCTCTCATGGGTTCACTCTGCGATGGGATCACCAGGGGAATAGCAAGTTGCTACTTTTATAGCAGCCCCTCCATACACCCTTGGGACAGTGTCCTTAGGTCAGTCCTCTGTCCTTCATCCATCCATCTGATCAGCCCATCATGCACTTACTATCCGCGTCCATTAGGGCTAAGTGACGAGGCTGTGTCGTGGACAGAGCGCACGGCCCTTGCCTTCATGGAGCGGATAGCACAGTGGCGAAGAGGGAACACACACCAGTGACTACGAGCAAGTGTCGTGATTTATGACAGGAGAAGACCGTCCTGGTTGAAAAGCCTGCTGTCCCTCAGCCCGCTTTTTCTCCTCAACTCAGAGGGAGAATAAAAATCTCTATATTAATATTTTAGAGAACAGAGACCTCTCAGAATGAGACTTTCCTATTTTTTTTTGTAATATAACACTGAGTATAAGGCTATAAAAATAAAGACTCTAGAGCTTTAGAATCTTAGAGGTCATTTAGTTTGCCTCCTTGTAGCCAAACCAATGAGAATCTCTTTTCTCAGCCTCCCGAGAAGCAGGTCCCGGAGTCTCTGGGCGGCGGTTTCCTGCGATACGTGGGGCCCAGCAGAGAGTCTCAGAACATGCTCCACGCTTGCTCTTCCACCTGGATTCCTTCTAATGCTTTGCAATAACAGATCAGTGCAGATGAATTTTGTTTGGCTATTTCTGGATATAAGTGTTAACAAAAAAAAAAAAAAAAGAAAAAAATCACAAAAACCCAAAGTGCTGTTTAAATAAAAAAAACGAGTTTTACTTTCAAGAGAGCTTGTACCATTTTCTTAATGCTTATTCTCCTTCTGAGAGCTCGTTATGGAGCAGAGTGGGCCTGTCTTGAGTTATCTGTTGGTTCCATTTTTACTCAAAGAGCAAGATCTTTCATCATTTCCCTTGTTACCGGTTCATAACATTTCACTGCTGTTCTCGTGCTCTCCCTAGGCCTGCAGGGGTGTGGGGAGGAGTGGCTGCCTCGGACTTACCCCGAGGACGAGGGCCCAGATGTCCTTGCCAGTTATTATCCTTCTGACAGTCCATAGATTGGAACTGCTGCTTTCTCTTCTCCACAAAAACATGGATTTTTTTTTTCTAATTTACATTTTGGTACATTTAGAATTTCCATGGACCTCATCCTCTGAAACTCAGGGCTCTGTCACGTTATCAGTGCACTCCTTGGTCTTGATGCATTTATAAATGCCACAAGGGAAGTTTGCACATAGAAACTCTGCCTGGTAAACAATTGGTCGACCCATTTCCCCTTAGAGCCTGAGCTTTCCTCGCGAGGGGGTGTGATTGATCTTTGTGTCTCTCCAGCAATTATCAGAAATGCCTGGCACGTTTTAAACAAACTTAATGACTGTTGGTCGGTTGTCAAATGAGTTGTTGGGAGATTTGCTTTATTTTTTTTCCCCCTAGTTCTCTGTCTCTCCACTCCTTTCACCCCAACATAAAAGCAGCCCAGAGCTTCTGCCTGGCTGCCGGCGTAGGCAGCCCGCCCAGCTCGGCTGCCAAGCTCTTAGCAGATGAAGTAAAAATCTATTTATAACTGGTCTCTGATGGATTTCCTCCCTACCTGTGGTAGTGCTCCATCAGCAGGTGTGCTGAACAGATGGAGAAGGGTTTTAATTTTTTCAGTTCAATTAGATCAACTCTCCAGGTTCAGACCAGTGCATTCCCTTCCTCACTTAGTTTCTTCCTCTTGGCATTGAAATTGTTGAGCATAGCAAAACACAAATTGAGTCCAGGAGATAAAATGCATATAGCGCCTGCCTTTAAAATAAGCACTTTGGCAAAGGAACCGTATTTGACATCATACACTAAATCAGTGTTAACCCTTTTCTCCCTCATGCTTAATTTTAATGTGATTTAAATCAATATTAGGAGAACTAAAATGCTAAAGGGCATGAGTGCCTTCTTTTTGCTTCTGATTTATTTTTAGCATTTGAACTTATGCATTTGAAAACTGTATCATACTGTTTTTGAAGCAACTTCATCTCTGATAGTCGTTCAGTGTATATGATGAAGAATTTTAATAAGGAGGTGAAGTGATTAATTTCATGAAGTTCATTTGACATCTTTTTTCATGGACTGTCGAATTGTCCAGGAGAGTGGACCAAGGGGACCAGTCCAAAGCCAGTTTGAACGTGGCCTGACCTAGCTCTGGGTTTTAACATCACGAGTTAGTGAAAGATTGGTTGCCACAGTTTTTGGCTTCCACATATATAAAGATATGAAGATATAATTACCATGTTTGGCCTTGGTAGGGTGTATCATCTCTTGCTCCCAAGGTCCTAGATTTCAGTTGGTCCCTGGCTCTCAGACAGGAGGCCACGTCTGGTGGCGGCCACGTGATGCACGCATTCCACAGACGTTTGCGGAGCCCCAGCCTAGTGTCACGATGTAGCCTTCAATGAGGGGCTCGTTTAGGCTCTTTGTTCCCTGGAGCACCTTCGAATGTATTATTTAGTTAATATCTTTTCGAAGCTGGTTTTGAAATGGGAAAGATGTGGGCTATTTCAGTGTATTTTTTTTATTCAGATTATAACAGAAGCAAGTTTTTATTTTACTCAATTCTTAATTATTTCTGGATGATTTTTTCACAAGTATGGATTCCCCAAATGTGTGGCTTGTCCTCTAGCCTCTCTCCCATTTTATTACCCACTGAGATGCAGTTAGGGGATGTCTGGAGCCCAGAGAAATTTGACTGAGTCAGATCCACCGCCGGCTGCAAGTGGCGTGAACGGTTTAGTTGGGGAGAAACAATGCAAATGGGAACTGCCTGTTTGTATTCATGGCATTGTCTGGCCAATGCCTTTGAAGGTTCTCTGTAGTTGTTTTCTGTACTTTTTCACAGGCTTTCATATTTGGAGGATAATTTAAACGTTATCTAGCAAAATCGCCTCTCTGACCCTCCCCTCTCCTTTGTCAAGTGGCTGTCTTGGTCTTCACGATAGAGATCGCGCTTTTCCACAGGCCGGCTGCCCCTGCTGTCTTTGGGAAGTCGCTCTGTTGAGTTGTGATGCTGTAGTCTTTATTCCTATTCTTTTCATCTGCGGATCCTCCTTTTACCTTTTGGGGTCATAGAGCACAAAATCAGATTCTGACATGTGGCAGCCTTTCACGTGTTTGAAAAGTGACCCTTCTGTGTTCCAGTGTTTGTGTATGACATGGTGCAGTGACATGGTGCAGTGACATGGCTTCCTTCAAACCTGCTACAGTGTAGTTTCCTCTTTACTGTGGGGTGACGTGCAAAAGGGGGAAATAACATTTTTATCTAAGTTCAGTCTGATAAATGGGGGACCGTCACTGACCTAGGTGGAGGTGAAGCTGGTCTGAGAACTTCCTGTTTGCTTGAATTTATCCGGGCAGGACACAGGGTTTCTGCTGTATTCAGGGACAGGATGGATTACTCATTTGGCCCTGGCTTCGGTCATTTCTCAGTACCTGCCATGTGGCCGTGTGGTCGTGGTGCATGAATATGTGGAGAATGATGTCCAGTGTGGTGCTTAATGACACATTCGGGGCCTCTGCAGTGCTGACGTGGCCTTGGACGTGAATCATTCCATCCAACCAAACCTCTACCCTCGCCCCTTCCCTCATCGGGATGCTGCACCACTGCGTGTTTCTCTCTCTCAGGGCCGCTTAATCTTGTCTCCTTTTCAAGAGCCCAAACCACAGGGTGCTAGTTCCTCAGGGGTATGAGGTAGATTCCCCTATCGGCCCCATGTAGGATTTGTCCATCTTTTCTCCTGTCCACTCCTGCAGCAGGTGGAATCATCGCAGGGAGGGACCCTCAGGCAGGGTCTTGGGGGATGTTTTCTTTCGTAGCATTAACCCATCATGCCTCATTTCCAAGAGGAGGGGTGTGTGGTTGGGGTCGGAAGCGTCTTAGTGTGGGAAGGCTCACTCTCTGGAGCAGTACTTGGCACATACTTGGCACAACGTGGGAGGCACTCGAGAAGTGGTTGTTGAATGAATGAATGAGTCAAAAGTTTTTGTGCCACATTGTCGCCACCATTGTCTCCGAAGCTATTGTGCCGTAAGAGTGGCAGAGGGTCCTCAATCCCAGCCTCTGACTGGGTCCCCATAGAACAGCCACACTTGGGCGTCTATGGTATGAGGGTCTCTCAAATCTCTGGTCATGTGTCAAATTCCCAAGCTGTCTTAGGTCTCTCTCTCTCTTTCTCTCTCTCTCTCTCTCTGGCATATAGTTGGGTCACGTAGATTCAACCAAACTTAATTTTACCTCAAGCATTATTGCTTCTAGTATATTCATAAAATTGTACAGCCATCACCACTATCTAATGAAAGAACATTTTCATTATCCCTCCCAAAACAACTCCGCACCCTTTAGGATTCACTCCTCATTCTTCTCTCCCCTCAGCCCTCGGCAACCACTAATCTACCTTCTGTGTCCATGGACTTGTCTCTTCTCGACCTTTCATATAAACAGAATCACACAGTAGGTGGTCTTTGGTGTCCGGCTTATTTTGCTTAGCATCATGTTTTCAAGGTTCACCCATGTTGTGGCATGTGTCAGTATTTCATCCTTTTTTGTGGCTGGATAATATTCCATTGTGTGGATATACCACATTTGATTTATCAATTCATTGATTGATGGACATTTGGGTTGTTTCCACTATTTGGCTATCGTGAGTAATGCTGCTATGAACATCTGTGGACAAGTTTTTGTGTGGACACACATTTTCAGTTACCTTGAGGCTCTGCCTAGGAGTGGAATTGCTGGGCCACATGGCAGCCTATGTTTAACTTTTTGAAGAACTTCCAAATTGTTTTCCACAGTGGCTGCACCATTTTGCATTCTCACCAGTAATGTGTGAGGATTCCAATTTCTCCACATCCTTGCCGATACTTATTATTGTCTGTTTTTTTGGATTACAGCCATCCCAGTGGGTATGAAGGGGTATCTCATTCCAAGTGTGTGCACATTGAAGGTGAGCACATAGATTGATCTACGGTTGAGATTTTACTAGAAGCCTCTGTGGAAAAAGAGAAGTCTTACGCAGTCGAGGTTGGTGGCATGTGGTTGGTTGGAGTGATCGGTCAGGGAATGAATTAAAGAAATGTGCAGGATCTATGGGAAGGAAACTACAAAACTTTACTAAAGGGAAAAAAGGAAGCCCTAAATTAATGAAAGACTCAATATTGTAAAAATGCTAATTCTCTCAAAATATCACATGAAAATGCAATATCATTCTAGTAGAAATCCAAATGAAAACTTTTTGAAGGATTTGCTAAAATGATTATTAAGTTCAACTAGAATGACAAATGCATGAAAATACCTGAGAGTATATTTTGGGGGAAAAAACAACAGCAATGATAGGGCCTCATTTACCAGATATTAAAACATACTGTAAAGTTAGTAATTAAATAGTATAGTTTTAGCAAAGGAATGAGCCAGTAGATGGATGGAAGAGAAGAGAAGACCCAAGTTAGTATGAACATTTATTATAAGTCAAAGATGACATTGCATCATCCGAGGTAGAAGGATGATTTTAATCCTGTTGGGGCACCTGGCTGACTGTACTGAAAATGCACGGTTAAGTCCCCATCTCACATCTGATGGCAAAATAATTTTGAGATGAATTAAATATTTATGAGGACACACATTCACAGAACATTAAAGAGAGACTCTGGCAGTCGTGTGGGAGTTAGGTTTTGTGGAATGATAGGGACATCAGACATGCAGGGAAGAGGCCACTGAAAACAGAGGCAGAGATTGGAGTGATGCTGCCACAAGCCAGGAGTGCCAAGGATTGCTGGGAGTCACTGTAAAAGCTAGGAAGGGGGCCAAGCGTGGTGGCTCATGCTTGCAATCCCAGTACTTTGGAAAGCTGAGGCGGGAGGATTGCTTCAGGCCAGAAGTTCCAGATTGTTCTGAGCAAGGATGAGACTCCAGCTCTACAAAAAATAGAAAAATTAGCGGGGCGTCATGGCGCACACCTATAGTCCCAGCTACTTGGGAGGCCAAGACAGGAGGATCGTTTGAGCCCAGGAGTTTGAAGATGTAGTGAGCTATGATGATGCCACTGCACTCTACCCTTGGTGACAGAGTGAGACTCTGTCCAAAAATCATAAAATAAAATAAAATAAAATAAAAGCCAGGGAGGGACAAGGAAGGATTCTCCCCTAGTTACCACTAATTACCCCCTGCTGATACCTTGATTTTGGACTTCTGGCCTCCAGAACTGAGAGAGAATCAATTTCTGTTTTCAAGCTACCAAACTTGCAGTAATTAGTTGCCGCAGCCCTAGGAAACAAATGCAGTGACTGATCAGCTGCGGGATTTGATAGAGTGAGTACTCAGAACCATTCCTGAGTTTTCTAAAAGATTGATACCGTAAGCTGTGTTTGTTCAGTTCTTGGGTAGACAAGAGATTTAATTCACGATTAAGGAGTTCCCACGGATCTGGGAGATGAATTTGAGGACTCTGGCCCCGTGGGTCAAGGACTTTGTCTTAGTCACTCCTGTATCTCCAGAATGTAGAACAGTTAGAACAGACCACAGTTGACTCTCAGCAACTCTTTGATGAACGAATTAATAAATAGAAAATACACAAAAATGTAAACTATATCAATTTTTAAAACAACGAGACATGAATTTTTGAATGAAACCAGACTCTGATGGGGACAACAGGGCCAGAATAGTTGCTGTCCCCTTCACCTCCTGCCTCGCTTACCTGTGGCGGTTGGAGGCCCAGGTTCGTGGCTGGAGCCGCTGCCCTGACTCGGCGCTGCTGACGCAGTAGCCTGGCGCTCTGCCCCCATGGCACACGGCTCCAAGCTGCGTGTCAAAGCAGGGCAGAACCATCCTTGTAACTAACTTGCTAAAACTCCAGTTAAATTATAGTGTTAATACTACTTCATGACTTACATATTTTGGTTTCTCTTTAGCACCTCCCATAGTTTGCTGTGCGTAGCTAACACTCAGTCGATGTTTGCTGAATAAATGAATAAAAGAATCATTATTATACAGTCTTCCCTAGAATCAAGGATGTACAGCAATGCTGATTACTCTGGCTAGGACTTCCAATACTATGTTGAATAGAAGTGGTGACAATGGGTACCTTGTCTTGTTCCAGTTCTTAAGGGGAGTGCTTTCAACTTTTCCCCACTGAGTATGATGTTGACTATGAGTTTGTCATATATGGCTTTTATAATTTTGAGGCATGTTCCTTCTATGCCTAGTTTGAGGGTTTTTATCATGAAAAGGTACTGGATTTTTTTATTTTTATTTATTTTTATTTTTTTTTTTGAGACAGAGTCTCACTCTGTTGCCCAGGCTAGAGTGCCATGGCATCAGCCTAACTCACAGCAACCTCAAACTCCTGGGCTCAAGCGATCCTCTTGCCTCAGCCTCCTGGGTAGCTGGGACTACAGGCACACGCCACCATGCCCGGCTAATTTTTTCTATTTTTAGTTGTTTGGCTAATTTCTTTCTATTTTTAGTAGAGACAGGGTCTCGCTCTTGCTCAGGCTGGTCTCGAACTCCTGAGCTCAAACAATCCTCTTGCTTCGGCCTCCCAGAGTGCTAGGATGATTACAGGCGTCAGCCATCGCGCCCAGCCAATCTAGTCATTCTTAATGACACCCAAAAACAAACAAAAAACTGCACAAATCTTGGAGGAGGTAAGTAAACCAATGCACTATTTTGAAAACTGGTAAATAAAGGGGAAAAAAACCCAAAAAGTATCAAGCTTTCAGGCTTTCAAAAAAAACAAAACAAGACAAACAAACCGTACCACTGAGTAACCAAATATTGGATAAAGCAACATTTTTCTATATAGAAGTATTCCAGCTAAGAAATGAGTAAGGAGTGATAAAATTAAACTATCACTATTTTATACCCTCTTAATGAATTAAATAAGTGGACACCAACCTATTAATAGAACAAAAAGACACAACCAGATATGAGATGCCATCAGATGGAACACCATGTATCATCTACAAAGTCAGTTTTTGTGCCAAAAGGACAAGAGAGGTGATCAAAATTGAATTTGATCAAGCCTCTGGCTCCAACTATCAATTTATAGAAAATACAAAGGACAGAGAACAGGTTAAACCACAACACCGGGATGCAATTAGCAAAACCCAAACTATGGGAAACTATAGCACAAACCCAATTTCTTCAACAGATAAATAGTAAGGCAGAGGGGAAAGAGAGAGGTGGAGGGGAGTTTACAGATTAAAAGAAGTATTCATTAGATGCAATGTATAGACTTTATTTGGATTCTACCTCAACCAGATACTGCCTCAAGACACAATGCAACACAAGTGTAGAAAACCTCTTATAAAGTATTCTCACCAAACTGAAACTTAATATAGTGAAGCCTTTAAAGTTAACTTCTATTTATAAGAAATAAGGAGGATAAACGAAACAGTTAACTGATATCACAAGGAAGCAAACTGACTAATACTGAACTTGGGACACTATACAAGAAAGTGACCTGGTTTCTTCAGTGAGTCAGTGACATGAGGAAAGAAAGAGAAAGAAAAGGGAAGAGACTGCTCTTGAGTTTAAGGGCATAACAATCAAATATACTATATAGAACTTAATTAGATCCTGATTTGAAGAAACCCAGTATAAAAATACATTTGTGAGACAACAGAACTTGAAAATTTGTCAGGTATTAGATGAAACCAAGAGACTCTTGCTAATTTTGTTAGGTATGGTAATGACTTCACAGCTATTTAAGAAAATGTCTACATATTTTAGAGATACACATTGAACTATGCAGACATGAAATGATATGATTGGATTTGCTTTAAAATAATTTAGAAAAAAAGAGAAAAAAGGGGATATAGGAAATAAGTATGACACAATGTTGATAAATATTGAGCAGGAGGTATATACAAAAGGGTTCACTGTAGTATTCTTTACATTTGTATATGTTTGACATTTTTCATAAGAAAACAGAAATAAAAAGGAAAATAACATTCAACATTAAAATTCCCTTTCCTTGAAATTGTAAAATATGTATGTGTATATTTATTTAAAATACATACACACACATATACGTGTATGGGTGGGTGGGGTGTGTGTGTGTGTGTGTATATATTTAGGTTGGGTGTGATGGGTCACACCTGTAATCCCAGCACTCTGGGAATCCCAGGTGGGAAGATTGCTTGAGGACAGGAGTTTGAGACCAGCCTGAGCAACATAGTGAGATCCTATCTCTACAAAAAATAAAAAATTAGCTGGGTGTGGTGGTTTGTTTTTTTTTTTTTCCCTGAGACAGAATCTTGATCTGTTGCCCGGGCTAGAGTGCTGTGGCGTCAGCCTAGCTCACAGCAACCTCAAACTCCTGGGCTTAAGCGATCCTTCTGCCTTAGCCTCCCGAGTAGCTGGGACTATAGGTATGTACCACCACACCCATATACATTTTTAGTCATCCAGCTAATTAGTCATGACATTTTTAGTCATCCAGCTATACATTTTTAGTCATCCAGCTAATTTCTTTCTGTTTTTAGTAGAGATGGGGGGTCTCACTCTTGCTCAGGCTGGTCTTGAACTCCTGACCTCGAGCGATCCTCCTGCTTCAGCCTCCCAGAGTGCTAGGATTATAGGCGTGAGCCACTGTGCCTAGCCAGGTGATGTGTGTTTGCAGTCTCAGTCTCAGCTACTTGGGAGGCTGAGACAGGAGGAGGATCGTTTGAGCCCAGGAGTTGGAGGTTGCAGTGAACTATGATGATTGCCACTGCATTCTAACCCGGGCAACAAAGCGAGACCCTGACTCCAAAAAACCATAAAATACATACACACATACATTTAGACAGCTATTGTTAACCCATCTATTGTTAATTAGTCTCCTAACTCAACTTACGAAATCAATTCTAGTTTTAAAGGGTACTGTGCCCCTACAAACCAGAATGAAAATTTTACATATTTGCAAACCTTCTGCATGCTTTTGTAATTCCATGAGGAGATAAATAACTTAAAAAGAAGTAAATCAAACCCAAAGCTACTATGAAATTTAGTTTACAGTCATTTCATATAAAAAAGCAGGTCTGTTTGTTTTCCTCCATTTAAGCAAATATGGCTCTAAATAGTATTTGACATCATTAACATTTATTTGGTATCTATTTTATTTACATATTTTAAATAAGACAGAAACTTCTTGTTTAGTCCAATGGTATTAATTACTTTTGCCATCTTTCCTCCTTGACAATTTTTAATAAAACCACCATCCACAAACCACACTCAAATGTCAGCTGAGTACAGTACAGCGAATGGATACCTCTAACCTCTGAAATTCTGTCCAGTGGGAGCTGCTGGGATTCATTTTTAATTCTAGTAATTGCCAAACAAATCTACAAAAAAGAAAAATCTGCCATTATACTCTTCCAGGCATCATACATAGAAAAGGTATCTATTCTTCCTATTTAATGTTCACAAAATGTCCACCACATTCAAGAAAGTAAACAAAACCTTTAATGTTATATTTTTTTCCCCACATGCTCATCACAGTTTAGTTGCTTAAAATACAGTAAAAGTGCTTGAGAAGAGGGAAGAAACTCCATACTGGAGTGCCAGTGAGTTTAAATATATCCATTTAATTAAATACTTAATTTAATTAAATATTATTTCAGAAAATCGGTAATCTCTCCTTGACAGACTAAACTGAAAAAGAAAGAAAGTGTGATGCTGCCTTACTCAGCTTGAGTTTGGGGGAAGCCATGTCATCATCATCAGGCAGGGGCCCCAGCTCTTTCCTTTTATCCTTGAGTAGCTTTTCCAGGATATGTGCATCGTTGTACACCTACATTTCAAAGATATATTTAAAATTATTTTCTAAAAAACTTTAATAAGGTATAATATGTATCCATAAAGAAGCTTTAAAAACACAGTTTACGACAGTTGGCAGCATTACAGAACAATAAAATCACTACCTCGGTAGGGAGGGCCTTGGCCTAAATTGGTTTTGTAAGTTTCCCAGGTGATTCTAATGTGCAGATAAGCAAGCTAGCGTCTGAAAACTATTACAGTAGAATCATCACAAGTTTTAACAGAAGTCCTGAAATACATTTACAGGTGTCGTTTTCCTCAAAAAACTATTTTCCACTGGACCTTCAAGGTAGCACACTTAGCCCAATGGAAATTAGAGATTAAAAATATCTGATAGTTGCAGAACAATATCTCAAATATTGTTAAATTCCAAATCTGAGTTCACAGTCTGGAATCTGATACACAAAAAAACAATCTCTGTGTAAGGATTTCTCTCTGAAGACAGAGCCAAGGTGGTAATATGCAGCCAACAAGGTTACACATCTAATAGCTTTGCCTCCAGAGCTGCCGCCTCCTACTTCCCCAGCAGAGGTTATGTCCTCCCTTGACCACCCACCAGAGTAGAGGGGCTGAGGATATAAGTAACATCTCTTCTTTGGTCATCTTTTTTTTTCTATTTTTAATTTTTTTTTTGAGACAGGGTCTCAATCTGTCACCCAGGCTAGAGTGCAGTAGTGTCACCACAGCTCACGGCAACCTCAAACTCCTGGATTCAAGCGATCCTTCTGCCTCAGCCTCCCATGTAATTGGGACTATAGGTGCGTGTCACCATGCCTGGCTAATTTTTCTGTTTTTGTTTTTTTTTGTAGACACGGGGTCTCACTCTTGCTCAGGCTGGTCTCAAACTCCTGGGCTTAAGCAATTCTCCTGCCTTGGCCTCCCAAAGTGCTAGGATTACAGGCATGAGCCACTGCTCCCGGCCTGGCGACTTCTTTTAAAGGTAGCTTTTTTCTCTACCAGTGACAGAAAGTGGTACATTAGCCAATGATACTGAGGACAGAGTAAACCCCCATGACAGAGGGAACTATTTCTTTGATCTACAAGCATCCTCAATACATATTTTATTTTATAATCAAATGTAATGCTTTCCTCCAAGCAGAAGAAAGGAAATAAATGATTTGAAAATGTTATTTCTGCGAGATTTAAAGTGGATAAAAGATATAAAATAGAAGAAATATCAAAGAATGAAGACTGTATTTTAGCTATACTGATAAAGAACTAAAAATCAGATGCTTCATACCAAAATCAATTAAATAAATTATTTAGAGGCACATTTATGGGACTATCATGCTGATTCTTATATAATTATACCATTTTACAGACTATCTTCGGAGAAGTATGGCCTAGGGAGGTTAGCCATAATAATGATGATGATGAAAGATTTTAATGCTACTGGCTTTCCTTTGAGTGCTTATTCAGTACTGTGTCAAATGCTCAGTATATACTACCTCTTTTAAATCCTACAACAACCCCGATGCAAGTACTGTTACTGCTCCTAATTTAAGGTGAGGAAACTGGGGATCAGGAAGGATAAGTTATTTAAGCAGAGATGGGGATAGTGGGATTCAAATCTAGGATGTCAGATTACAAAGTATGAACTTTTAACCTTCATATTATACTGCCTCTGATTTTAAACAATTAAGAAAAAACAAAGTTATTAACCTAGTAATTAAGAAGAATAATTTAAGTTAGGCCTCTCAAGTTGATCTCTCAAAATGTATTGTTTTACTGCCACCTAAAAGAAAAAGTGCCTACTTCAGGATCTCCGCCCCTCCTTACCTGGGAGCCCTCCTCATTGTAGTGCCTAGCATTGCGGAACATCAGCTTCATGTCTTCTATCATTCCCTCTTCACCTGCATATTTGTCATTGCGGATGTTATGCTCAATTATTTTCAAGTCCATTGGCTCCAAGATGATTTTATAATAATCAGGATAGTCCTTTTTGGATGGTTTAACCATAAAGAGATCACAAAGTCTTCTGCCTGAACCTGGCTCTCGAGCTTCAAGAACAACATTGAATAAGATTTTCATTCGCTGCTTTCTTATGTTCTTTTTACTGTTGAGGGAGGAGGTAGAAGAGGGGAAAAATGAGAACAGGTTCAGTTTTCTTTATACAAGGATAAACATGAAAGGAAACAGATTAATATGTGAGCAAATGCTTCATAATGATTACAATTTATTGATTACATATGCCACAAACACAGTAAAACATGCTGGGAGCTATAAGCAAATATTAGAAAAATTTCCAAAATAGTTAAAACCTAGTGACCCTGGCACAAGCAGCCAGTGAACACCAGATAAAGCTGTTTAGAATATCTCATGAAAGGCAATGTTTGAAAAAAGATCTTGCCTGACACTGAAAGAAAATGAAATTCTATAATCAAATGAAATACATTTTTTTGTCTAAAGATGAACAGAGCAAAAGTGCAATAAAATTAGTGATTCCCTGTTGTTACTACTATTCTCACTTCCAAGCACAAAAAAAGAAAATAACAACAAAACCTAACAAAGATAAATGTTCCATCTCTTAAGACAACTACTTCTGAACACCTGTATATTTTGGTTCCCAGAAAATAAAAGGAGACCGTCTACCAGACTAAGTGTCTCCATTCCATAGTGGGTACAAGTCTCTCTGGTATTGATTCTGTCAGGGTCAATCCCTGCTCCCTCCCTCCATCAGTATTATTCCACAATCCCAAGCTAGTTTAAGTAATAAATGATCTGTGGTTCATCTGCATTCTCTGGAGTGAATTTTCATCCTAGAGTATGAATCCCTGTCTTGTTCTCCAAATTTCCCCAGTGAAATATGATGCTGAGAAACTAATGTGAAGTGGTATGGAATAAAATGCAAGGGACCAGAAATTAGAACCAGAATTCAAAAGGGGCCCAAGAGAGCAGATAGTCTTGCCTCCTAATTGTTGAGAAAACTGGCTTACAGATGTTAAATGACTTGCCCAAGGTGAGCTACCCAGTGACCTGCTAAAAGAGATGCTCTTCTGAAAAGACTTCTGGTCAACTGTTCTTATGTTAAGTGAACAGTCAGGTAGGTAATAATAAGAAATGACCTAAGAGTTAATTTCTATTCAACAAACATTTACTAAGATTTAATAATACAGTATATTGTCCATTGGTATTTGTGAGGGATTGGTTCCAGCACCTCCTGCAGATACCAGAATCTGTGGATGCTCAAGTCCCTTACATAGTGTGGTTTTTGCATATAACCTATGCACATCCTTCTGTACACTTTTTATTTATTTATTTTAGAGACAGGGTCTTGCTCTGTCACCCAGGCTATAGTACAGTGACTTGATCACAGCTCACTGCAACCTCAAACTCCTGGGCTCAAGGATCCTCCTGCCTCAGCCTCCCAAGTGGCTGGGACTATAGGCGTGCACCACCACACCTGGCTAATTTTTTTAGTTTTTGTAGAGATGGGGGTCTTGTTATTGCCTAGGCTGGTCTCAAACTCCTGGCCTTAAGAGATCCTCCCACTTCGGCCTCTCAAAGTACAAAGATTACAGGTGTGAGCCACATGGCAATGTAGGAGATATTTCATATTCCAGTGGAAACTATCTCTCCAAAGAGGCATCCTGGGGCGATGATGAGAGAAGAAGAGTTCTCTCATTCTAAGCCTTTAGCAAGTGAGAAATAGAAGGGAAGGTGGGACCAAACTCCAATACTACAGAGATGAGAACACAGATGACTTTAACTTTTTTTTTTTTTTTTTTGAGACAGAGTCTCACTCTTTTGCCCAGGCTAGAGTGAGTGCTGTGGTGTCAGTCTAGCTCACAGCAACCTCAAACTCCTGGGCTCAAGTGATCCTTCTGCCTCAGCCTCCCAAGTGGCTGGGACTACAGGTATACGCCACCATGCCTGGCTAATTTTTTCTATGTATTTTTAGTTGGCCGATTAATTTCTTTCTAATTTTAGTAGAGGCGGGGTCTCGCTCTTGCTCAGGCTGGTTTCGAACTCCTGAGCTCAAACAATCCCCCGCCTTAGCCACCCAGAGTGCTAGGATTACAGGCGTGAGCCACCGCGCCCGGCCCAACTTTAACTTTTAGGAAGTCTCTAAGGGAAAATTTCAGAACCTGAAGTCAGATATGGTTTGTTTAGTCTCACATGTGAGGGCTCACTTTAAAAGGAAGACTCAGGGATTCAATTTTGAAGCTCTAAGCTTAAAAGATCTCTTTAATAAGCTAGTCAGAATGAAATCAGTCCTCATTACAGGAATTTCAAGCAGCATAACAATTCAGTTAAGGCCTGACCTGGACCAGGAGGAGATCAGCCCTATTCCTTTCTGGGCTCCAGCAAACCACTCTCAATTACCATTTGGCTTTCCCTGTTCCTGTATGAAGCCACAAATACTGTCATCTGGGAAAAGTATTTTTTTTTTTTTTTTTGGAGACAGAGTCTTGCTATGTCACCCTGGGTAGAGTGCACAGTAGTGTCATCATAGTTCCCTGTAACCTCAAACTCCTGGGCTAAAGTGACCCTCCCACCTCAGCCTTCAAAATAGCTGGGACCACAGGCATGCACCACCACGGACGTCCAAGTTTTCTATTTTTGGTAGAGATGAGGCCTCACTATTGCTCAGGCTGGTCTCAAACTCATTAGCTCAAGCAATCCTTCTGCCTCCACCTCCCATAGTGGTAGGATTACAGGCGTAAGCCACCACGCCTAGACCAAAGGGAAGTTTTTAACTAAATTTTGCCAACAAAGTAAAAGAACATAAAATGGCCCATTATTTCAACACCAATAACTCTGATACTTGGTAGCTTTGAGTGGGACATACCCAGAATGTGAAATCTGGTTGTAAAAAATTGCTCTAATCTAATAACTGAAATTTATTGTTTTAGCCCTCTATTACTAGTAGTTTTTTTTCTCCATATGTATCATTTGCTCCTTAAGAGAGTGATGTGTAATTGATTTCCATCCTCGAAGGCAAGCAAAACTTTTATTACTAGGGTCACTTTTGACCTTCTCTGAACCAATCAAGCTTTGTTATTTTGTTTACTTTTTTTTTTTTTTTTTTTGAGACAGAGTCTCACTGTGTTGCCTGGGGTGAGTGCCGTGGCGTCAGCCTAGCTCACAGCAACCTCAAACTCCTGGGCTCAGGCAATCCTACTGTCTCAGCCTCCCAAGTAGCTGGGACTACAGGCATGAGCCATCATGCCCGGCTAATTTTTTTCTAGATATATTTTTAGCTGTCCAATTAATTTCTTTCTATTTTTTGGCAGAGATGGGGTCTCGCTCTTGCTCAGGCTGGTCTCGAACTTCTGAGCTCAGAACGATCCGCCCACCTCGGCCTCCCAGAGTGCTAGGATTACAGGCGTGAGCCACAGCGCCCGGCCTATTTTGTTTACATTTTTCCAGATCCTTATAGAGCCTTTGGGACTAAGACTCACTGGCCAATTAATCTTTTTTTTTCTTTTTTTTGGGAGACAGTGTCTCTCTCTTTCGTCCAGGCTACAGTGCAATGGCATCATCATAGCTCACTGCAACCTCTCAAACTCCTGGGCTCACGTGATCCTCTTGTCTTAGCCTACCAAGTAGCTGAGACTACATGTATATGTCTCCACACTTGTTAATTTTTCTTTCTTTTTTCTTTTTTTGTAGAGACAGGGCCTCACTATTGCCCAGGCTGGTCTCAAACTTCTGGCCTCAAGAGATTTTCCCACTTCAGCCTTCCAAAGTGTTAGGATTACAGGCGTGAGCCACTGTGCCTGGCCCAGGCCCATTAATTTTAACTTGGCTACAGAAAAAACTCAGAGCTAAACTTCATACTCTTTTATAATAACTGTATTAGCTTGGGTGGCTGGTATGTTTGCTTTATCTTTTTCTACTATGGATGCAAAGTCATATTACATCCATGACTTCTGAAAGCTTTAAATACTCTTTGAAATGAATACACTCTGCATTACAAAAACACAGCCACTATAGTCCCCTATTTGAAACTTTCTGGCTACTATTTTCTTTGTCACTTTGCTTTTCAGATTCTTCTTAGAACCCCTCTATATATCCTACTTCTCCTCTTTCAAACCATTAACTGTGAACAGTTTGTTTACTCTTCTCCATTTTTGGAAAGGTGCATATCACATCATTTAATCTCAGACCTTCTAACTAGCATAATCATTATCCTTTTTTAAATCATCATCTTTGAACATACTAAAGTAAAATACATTTTAAGGGAGTTCAAAACTAGGGGTATTCATCATTGTGCACTGAAGGGGCCATGCATAAGGGGATAAAAATTCAGATCATAGACACTGCTATAATAAATATACTACAATTTTATAGAAGATGGGCCATAAAGGGTCCTGAGGTAACAAAATAAGTATTTTAAAGCAATTTTCCAACACATGAAAGTCAAATAAATGTCTTGAGAAATGGGTGCTTTATCTAATTTGCACAAAGATTATAAGCTAGTAGAGGCTCTGTTCTGAGTAATTTTCCTGGACCACAACCAACCTCCAGAACCCAACCCAACCCAATCAGAAACACTGCACAGTCATTTTCTACTCCCCTTATCTTATTACCAAGTTCTAGAGGACTTCCACAGCCCTTCTAGATGTGATTTTCCTTTCAATTTTTCATGCCACAGTGTTAGTCCTGGCCCTCATACTTCGTGGTCAACCATTTTCTCAAATGCCCTTATCATTATTCCTCTGAAACTACTTCTTATTGTCATATATACCCATTTGCATATATACACACAAAAGTCCTATAGTTATAACAGCTACCACTTCTACCATGTGCTTAACACTATGTACTCATTTAATCCCCAAACTCTGAGAATCAGGTACAATTATTATCCCAATTCTGCAGATATAAAAATTGAGGCTTAGAGACATCAAACGAATAACTAAGGCCACAAAGTGAATAATCAGAACTGACACTTAAATCAGCTGATAATCACCATGCAGATTTTATCATGTCCCTTGATAAGTTGGTGCTTATCAAGAGCCTCTTTAAATTCAACCTTGTTCACAGGCTGCCAGGTCTCCCAGCATTTAGCTCCCTGGCCTTAGAGCTTCTGTGGTACTTGCTATTGAGCTTAGTAAACACAAAAGTTCTTTCTTTTACAAGGTTTGCTATATTTCATTTTCAAATCTTTAAGAAATAAAACCTTTTCATTCATTTTTTCCAATCAGTCTTCCCAGGCTGGTAACATCTGACTAAAAACAAAATGAAATCTTCTGAGTCTTGATGTCAACAGAAACTACACTTCCAGAAAATAATCAGAGCTACATTTGAGTACTCAATGCATCCAGTCCTAAAGGCTTTACATGTATTAACCAAATGCATTCTCACAGCAATCCTATGTAGGTACTGTCATCAACTCCTTTTTCAGATGAAGGTGAAATGAGGCTTAGATCACAAAGCTAATAAGAACAGCTGGGATTTGAACTTGGGCAGTTAGGCTCTAAAGCTTGGGGTTGTAACACTACCCCATGATGCCTCCCATTTCTATTTCTATTACCGCATGGAGTTAGTGCCATATACTATGAATGATATATAAAAGAATACAATCCATGTTCTCTTCGTTAAATTTACCATCTAAGAAAACTTTTCTTATGGAAAATACTGGGAAGATGACAATGATAACACAGTCATTTTATAGAGTGGCTTACATATGGTAGCAACATGTAGGTAACTTAAGACGCTTAACTTTCAAGAAAACGCATGGTGCGGAAATAATCTTAAAGTTATCTGGGCAATCATATAACATTTCTATATAACTACATAGTTGTGTACCTTATGCAATTATTTTACTACATTGTTTCCATATAATTTCATTTGTTTTTAAACTGCCTCTTTCCCTGGCTAATAAGTTCCTGGCAGGTAGAAGAGATCACTGAATGTTCTCCTTTATGACCTGTAAGAGCAGAGTCTAGTGTTCCACAAGCAACTGATACTCTGTGAATGTCAGATGGCAAATGTGAAAACAGAAACACTAGACAATTATTACAAGCACTATGGCATGACAACTCATAGGTTGTTTTTAAAATAAGTAACATGCAAAAGAATGAATGCTTTTTAAAAAAGACAGGAACAAGATCACAGACTGAGTAAATGTATCCATGCTGGTGAAGCACTAACCCAATGCATAGTGACCACATGCACTGACATCACTTGGACTGTCAATGTTGATTCTGATCCCTCTACCTCCTCCAATCAATAAAAGTCATCCCTGAAAGGGAATCAGCATTTGGCAGTCCCTGGGCATTGGCAATGCCCCCTTCTACCTGTTGCTACAGAAGCATAGCCACAATGATTGGTGAGGGGGTTTTCTGTCCCGGTAAAGCTAGTAACAAAGTAAGGATACTCATGAACATATCTAAGCTAACTAATTCTGAATTTATTTTACTAACTAGACTTCTAAACTGCACTGCTTTCTTTATTCATAAAATAAACTGGCACCCAAATACTTTTTTCACATGCTTAAGGCTTCACTTTTCACCTAATCAGTACTGACCATGCCACAGAAAACTTATACTTTTAAAAGAATGTTTATGCATAAAAAAGGACTGCACACCTGGATAGCCTCCTGAGACCCAACATCTCACTGTCATGAGTGTTCCTGGGAAAGCAGAAACAAACATTACATGTGAAGAGAAACAAAACAAGCAACATTGGAGGGTATAAACCAAATATGGTTGAGAAAAAAGAGAATTATTCAGTCCAAAGGCTAAAAGATAACAATACCTGGAACATTTCAACACAGAAGACAGAAGGTGGATATTTGGGTGTAGGGTAGGGGGAAAAGAATGCCATTCCCAGAATGAAGAGAACATACCCATATTCAATTTTTCTCATGCTCTTTGGTATTAAAAAAATAAAGCAAAAGCAGAATCATACACAATACTTAGGAGTCAAGTGGCACTTGGAATACTTGGCCCTCATCTCTATGGCCAAGCTTAGCTTAACCTAGGCTGCTGTTTGCCTGACTTCTGGAGAAGTCTATTTCTTATTACCAAAATCTCTTAACTACTTTCTATAAGGCTCATCATGTTAATTCCTTTGTCATAGTCTGAAGTATAGGAATTAATTCTCTCAATCTTTTAACATTCACTCATGCCTGCATTTCAAACCCAGGTTTGTTCTTTTATTACTTTAGCACATGGTTTAGATTTGTTCTTCTCTTATTTGTGTTTTCCCCTTCACTGTACAAAACACTTCCTAGGAAAACTGTTCATAAAGACTTTTTGTCTGAAATGGAATTTTATTATTTCAAGAACATAAAGCTCAGTTTTCTTTTTACAGGAGGTTTTAGGACAGTAATTTTCATTTAATCTACTTGAGTGTCCCACAAACTATAAGCCATAGAGATATATAATTTTTAAAGATATGGCCTGGGCTAATGCTTCCTTGGAACTGTTTTCTTAACATTCAATTAATTTAAGATCTCTCTTTTCATCCAGTGTTGGCACTAATTGTACCATCACTTTTGCCTCCATTACCTTCTTTTGCCTGAGAAGTTTTAATCTTTGATTGGTGACTGATCTGGAAAACACAGGTGATGCTGTAGTAGAGTAATATAATTACACTCAAAGATGTTCTTGATTTGATGTCTTTGATCTGGTTTCATACTTTTCCTCCGTTGTCCCTGGTATAACAAGGAATTAAGAACTTGGAAGGATGAAATTCATAGGCCAGTAATGGAGGAGACTCACATCTCAGGGTACACCAATCAATTTAGTTACCATGACAAAGTTATTTTCAATGCTAAAAAATTCTGTCAATGCTATTTATAAGAGGGAAAGATAAGACAGCTTCTCTTTTCTAAAGGACTTTTTAAAATCTTCTGATTTTAGTAGATTGCTTAATGCATGTACAGAACTGTCAAGAGTCACTAACGACTTCATTCAATTTTGAATCTGTCATGTCCTGCTATTAGTGATTAGCTTATTCCTTGTTTAAGGTATTCTCTCTGTATTGACAGTTGCTGCAAAGATGGTAAGACAGTTATGCTTGAGGAAGAATACAGTGTTCTACAATGATCAGGCCAGAGAAACTCTGAGTGGAAGACGCAGACAAAAGAAATGGTCTTGCATGATTCCTCACAGGAGCCCAACTTCAGAATTTCATAGTAAGATCCCCTTCCACAAAACCCGTGAGAGGAAGAAAGAGTTAGGGAAGCTGAGAGAAAGGCTAGAGAGGAAAAAAACCCAAATATCTAGCTTAACATTCCACGGGCTATAAGAAGTTATGATTTGGTATTTAACAATCTGATATTCTTAAACTGGCAAATAAAGATCAGGTTAACACAAACAAAAGAGTAAGAGCAATGACTAACTTCCCTGAGGTGGTACTACAGAATTTCTCCTTACTTTTCTTAATTCATATATTATCTTTATAATTCACCATGTAGAAATTACCTAAATTAGATTAAGAGGCACTCTTCAAATGCCACATTAAAAAAATAACCTGGATGGCAAAAATAACATGTTTTGTCAAGCTACATATGTAGTTGTCATTTTCATCTGTGTCCTCTAAAAGTAATATGGTATTTGTACAAAAAAAGTTAATCATTCACTTTATAAATGAGTTATAAAAGAAGATATCAAATATTTAAAGCTTATAATATAATTCATATTTGATAGCTTAAAAAAAGCCATTTGTCTGCACTTATCTAAAACAATATAAATAGGAACTGAGATGTCTCCAGCTATAAGAAGAGCACATACCTTTTCCTTTTGGCACTACCAGTATCAGAGGTGGCTGAAGAGATCATGCTGTCTCCATCCTCAATGTCGTCTCTCCTGGCAAGCTCTTTCTTCTTTGCCTAAAACAGAGCAGATCCCAGGAGTCAAGCCCATTCTGCTGAATACTCCTATGAATATATGAACGTTAAAGAGCCAATTCACTCAGAAAGGTACAACCACGTGCAGGATACACAAAATTAGAGTCATTAAACATTTTCAATAACCCAGTTTAACGAAAGCCTGCATGACAAAAAAGTAGGTTAAAAAGGTGGATCCACAGAGTTGAGGAATCGATGCTAGCTAGAGCATTTAAGACTACAAAGGGTGCTGAGTGGTTAAAAGCACTGAGGCAAGTTGTAGGGGCATCTTGCTCTGGTGGCCATATTTAAGTAAAACCAACCCAAAGAGGGCCCTTTCGTACTCCCGACTGTGAGAAGTGAAAGAAGATCTACTTTTCAATACATACATTTTTAAAGACCTCTGCCAAATGGAGCTGAAAGTCCAAGCACAGTAGGCTTAGGGAATATACACAGACTATTGAAAAGGTAATACCTGAAAGTCATAGCACTAAGGATCGCAGTGTTCGTCATACAAAACGAAGACTCTAAAATGGGTGATCTAAAATTGCCTTTGTTGCTTCCTTGCTCTGAGATTGTCTTTCCAGAAAGATTCTACCAAAAACTGTCACAAAGACCCAATTTCTATTTCATACCTACCTTTTTGTCTTAAAACCCCAAGATGACCCATGACCTCAGATGTCCTCCAAGGGGTTCTCTCAGAGGTGACGTGTTATACTCACGAACACTATACAATGATTAATTAGCTTCAGAGGTCCTTTCTCTTAGGACTAGCCCTAATTTAACAGAAACGAAGTCTAGAACCGAAGGAATAAAACCTAAATGATGGAATATCATCTGTCAATACAGGGTAACGTTCTGAAAATCCTAAAATTACCCCCCAGGGACAAATCCCTGCTTCCTCCTCTCAGAAAGCTAACCCTGTCTAAACTATTATTTCTCCTATATATTGCCCTGACAACTCTAAAAAAATATTCAGCAGTACTTATGGTTGAAATGAATGATGTGATATATTTCCGCTGGGGGCGGAAATCACACTTCTTAAAAGAATACACTAAAAAGTGAAATTATTTTAATCATACATACAATAAACTTAGCAAAACCAAGAGATCATACCTGCATAACTTGCTGTAATTTTAGAACTCTCTTGTAGATGGCTGAATTTGGAACATTATAGCGTTTGGCATTTTCAAACATTAAATTCAAATCACACTCCAAATGATCTAAAGTTTCATATTCTTGGTTCTTCAGCTTTGTTCTGTGAAAGACAAACATAGGCTAGAATTTTCCATTATGAAAATTAGGAAAACATTCTTCCTGAAAGTCCAATGTAAAAATTTTGACAAACAGTAGATGGTATCTTTATTAGGAATACTGGTTAGAAACTTGAAAATGACTTTCAAGACATAAAGGAGGTAAAAGCATCATTACCTTTAAGCAATATGAAAGTTTACTTGAAAATCCAAAAGAATAAGCTAAAACACTGTAAGAATAAGAGGACCGGGCCGGGTGCGGTGGCTCACGCCTATAATCCTAGCACTCTGGGAGGCCAAGGTGGGCGGATCGTTTGAGCTCAGGAGTTCGAGACCAGCCTGAGCAAGAGCGAGACCCCGTCTCTACTAAAAAAATAGAAAGAAATTAGCTGGAAAACTAAAACTATATAGAAAAAATTAGCTGGGCATGGCAGTGCATGCCTGTAGTCCCAGCTACTTGGGAGGCTGAGGCAGCAGAATTGCTCAAGCCCAGGAGTTTCAGGTTGCAGTGAGCTGTGATGACACCACTGCACTGTACCCAGGGCGACAGAGTGAGACTTTGTCTCCAAAAACAAAAAATTCCAAAATCATATTCAGATACTTTGTAGTCCTTAAAGACATAAGAATATTAAAGACCACCTTTGGGATGAAGCAAAAAACAACTTAGCACAAATTCATCCGGGTACCAGCTATGTAGCTAGCACCTAGAGTTTAAATTCAGCCTCCTGTCTATTCAAAGAGTAAAGTGCTAAGTGTTCTCAACATACAAAGAACAGAGAACCCAAACTTATAAATGACAACAATAATAAATCTGCAGATATTTACCAGACTAATGTAGTAGGGAGGACAAGGGTAGCGGTAGCAGAAGAGGGAAGGGAAAAATGGGAAATAAAATATGGGTTGACAAACCCCACCACAGCAGAAGGTAGTATACGAAGCCTACACTATGTAGCTCCTGCTCACATGTCCATTTTTGTTGCTTTGGGGGACACTGTCTTCCTTCTACTAACAAATTTTCCCAGAACTATGCTGTATAGTACAGTAGCCACTAGCCATATGTGGCTATTTATATTAAAATTAAACAAAATTTAAAATCTAAGACCTTAGGTGAGCTAGACACATTTCAAGTGCTCAACAGACACACGTAACTAGTGGCTATCATATTGGACAATGCAGATAATAAAACATTTCTACAACTGCAGAAAGTTCTATTGGATAGCACTGCCCTAGACTTCCTTCTTGCTCTGTATAGCACAAGGAAGGGGCCCCAGGCACAGCAATGTTCCTGTCAGGCACCACTTATTCAGTGTCCTTGGAAGGGAGTAGGACTAGACATCCTAAAAACTGACCCTTCAGAACTTTCGAGTGCTACCAGCTAGGCCTCAACCACTTCCCGATAGCAAATTTTAAAAAGGGGTGGGGGGGAGGTGCAGGGTGTAGAACTATGGAACTTAACAAAGCAAAGTTTATGCTGGCAAATTCCAACTTGGAAGAAGGTAGTGGGCATGGGACTGAGCTGGCTAAGGATTTAATTTGTCTTCTTTTGAACTAAACTACTGTAATTAGATTATTTTAACTTTAAAAAAAGAATGAAAGAGAAAAGAAATCAAGAACAAAAATTATTCAATTAAAACCTTAATTTTTGTTATTTTAATAGGGCCAAATAAACCAATTTTCTATATTCTCCTTGCATACAAGACCTCCAAAGTTTGGATTAAGTAAAAGCACCACAAATCTTACTGCTCAAATGCTAAAAACAAAAGTTACAAATTTGAAACCATGAAACACACTGTTAGCTTCTCTTATTTCCCAGAAGCCTGTAAGTACAAGAATTTGTACTACTACTATTTGTAAGCTTAGTTATCTGCCACGAAGACCAGTTTACCGTTACCTTGCCCAGTTATGGTATTTTTATCTGTTTCTTGACTCTATCTGGGTATACTGCTACAAAATACTGTATTTTATATTACTTATTTCCTATTGTTTTTAAGTTTATTTTTAACTTAAATAAACAAGAAGATATAGCCGGGCCAATTAAACTCTTTGTTTTTCTGTTCTTTATACACAGGAACCCAAGAAATTTTTATTGATTTCCTGAAAGCACTACAAAAATATCTTTGAAAATTTATAAGACGTAAGAAAGGAGCTTGAAATGTATAGGTAATATCAAGATTCATAGAGATTGATTAAAAGATGGAATATAAAGCAAGTGATTTTAAACATACTCATTTGATTACAACTTGGGATTTTTGGTTAACTTTTCTTGAAAGTATCTATTCTTTAGAATGTTTTGAATTTTTATGGTTCTTTGAGAATACTGGTCACCTGTTCTCAATTTTTTATTTTAGGTCAGACCGACTTAAAAATGAGTTAAAAGCCCCATGAATTTTGTGTCTGTCTAGAAAATAAGGGTTTGACTTTCACAGATGTCATAGAGAGCCCATGTATACTCTCCAGTATATCACTGATTTTTTTAGCTGTAACAGAATAGATAAAAAGTAAACTTGATATTGGAAAAGTCTTGGTAGAAAATGAGTGTTGAAGAAAAGGCTACTCCTCTCCCCTCCAATTTTATTGTGGTAAAATATAAGTTAACGAAAAATTTACCATCTTGACCATTTTTAAGTGTACAGTTCAGCAGTATTAAATACACCCATAATGCTGTGCAACCATCATAACCATCAACATCGAGAATTCTTCTCATCTTGTAAGACTGAAACTCTGTATCCATGAAATAGTAACTCCCTCTTTCCCCTGCTCCCAGCCCCTGGCAACCACCATTCTGCTGTCTGTCTCTATGATTTCTGGCTACTCTAAGTAGTACCTCATATAAATAGAATCATACAGTATTTATCTTTTTGTGATTGTGTTATTTTACTTAGCATAATGTCCTCAAGGTTCATCCATGTTACAGCATGTCAGAATTTCCTTCCTTTTTAAGGCTGAAGAACATTCCATTTTACGTACACACCATATTTTGCTTCTCCATTCATACGCTGATCAATGGATACTTTAGTTGCTTCCATGTTTTACCTATTGTGAATAATGCTGCTGTGAACATAGGTTTACAAATACCTCTTTGAGATTCTGTTTTAAATTCTTTTGGGTATATAATCGAAGTGGAATTGCTGGATCATTTGGTAATTCTATGTTTAATTTTTTTTAGGAACTACCATAGTGTTTTCCATAGCAGCTATATACCATTTTACATTCCACACACACAAGGGTTCCAATTTCTCCACTTCCTCCCCAACATTTGTCGTTTTTCTGTTTTTTGAAAGTAACCATCCTCATGGGTGTGAAGTGGTATCTCACTGTAGTTTTGATTTGCATTTTCCTAATAATCAGTGATGTTTAGCATCTTTTCGTGTGCTTATTAGCCAGTCAACTGCGTATTTTCTTTGGATAAATGTCCATTTATCCAAAATGTCCTTACCCAGTTTTGAAATTTTTTTTTTTTTTTTTGTGGTTGAGATTTCATACTATTTTTAATGATACTATGATGGTTTAAGTATTCTGTCTGGCTGAATTCCCAATGGTCACTTTAACATTTTCTAAACAGAAAAAGGAAACCAAGATGAACCATCTTTCAGGTATAGTTTCGGTTAATGAATTCTCTAAGAACTATCTGTGCTTAGTGTAGGGGTTTAATTATAAATACAGAATTTAAATAGAGATTAATTGTCATAATTAAAATATTAATGAAAGCTGGAACTAATTAAACTAAAAAGCTTCTGCATAGCAAAAGAAATAATCAACAGAGTAAAGATACAATCTACAGGATAGGAGAAAATATTTGCAAACCAGGTTTCCAACAAAGGACTAAATCCAGAATATATAAGGAACTCAAATTCAGAAAGAAAAAAAACAAACAACCCCCTTAAAAAGTGGGCAAATGATACAAACAGGCATTTTTCAAAAGAAGATATACAAATGGCCAAAAAACATATGAAAAAATGCTCACCATCGTTAATCATCAGGGAAGTGCAAATTAAAACCACAATGAGATACCAATTGGAATGGCCATTTAAAAAGGCAAAAACCAATAGATGTTGGGATGGATGCTTGAAAAGGGAATACTTATCCACTGTTGGTGGGAATGTAAATTAGTACAACTTCTATGGGATCAGTATGGAGAGTTCTCAAAGAACTAAAAGTGGTTCTACCATTTGATCCTAAAATCTTACTACTATCTACCCAGAGGAAAAGAAATCATTGTATCAAAAAGATACCCATTTATCACAGCACAATTCACAATCACAAAGATACAGAATCAACCGAAGTACCTGCCCATCCAATGATGAGTGGATCAAGAAAATGTGGTGTATATGTACACCATGGAGTACTACTCAGCGATAAGAAAGAATGAAATAATGGCTTTTGCAGCAACTTGGATGGAACTAGAGGCCATTATACTATGTAATCTAGGAAAAGAAAAATAGATGCCACATATTTTCACTTGTACTGCTAAGTGGGAGTCTACAAGGGCATACAGAGTGGTATAACGGACACTGGAGACTCAAAAGGGGGAAGGATACGAGGGGGTGAGGGATGAAAAATTACCTGTGGGGTACAATGGACACTACTAGGGTGAAGGGTACACCAAAAGCCCAGACTCCACCACTGGATAATATATATATGTAATGGAATTCAACTTATACCTCCTAAACCTATTAAAATAAAAATAAATAAACAAACAAAATTATATGAACTTCTAGAAAAGGCAAAAAATATTAATGAAAGGTATGGGCAGATAGATGTACTTTTTTCAGTTGTAAGACAAATGAACAGTTAAAATTTGATGTAAAAAACATTTTTGTCTTTAATATTCTTATCCATTTTAGGGAGGAATATGTATGTGCAGGCTCAACCGCAAGAAAATAGATTTCTACTGAGTAATATAGAAGACTTCTTACCTGATCTGTTGTAGTGATATGGGCATTTTAATTTGCTGATAATAATCAGGATATTTTTTCTTTGAAGGCAAATGGAAAAAAGGTTCAGCTATTAGCTGCCCTTGGTTATTCCGACAGCTCCTAACTGTGTCATAAAGCTGATAAAAAGGATTTGAAACATCCATAAAGGAAGTGATGCTCTCTGCTTCTGACTCTCCCTCTTCATAACGTGCAGCTGGAAGATCAAAAAAAGGCATAAATATATACAAGAAGAAAAAAGAAATAAAGAAAGAACCATACTTTAAAGTTCTTTTAACAATCTTCTGGATTGAGCTATGTATGTTTGAGAATAATTGTGTTAAAATAGTCTCTAACCTTCATTAAAGATCATGTTAAAAATGCTTAATATAATCGCATATTTAAAGAAATATTACACAGAAATAGAATGCTAAGCAGCAAAAGTTACACTGGTTTAAAAGGTTGCAAAACAGTTTCTCTTTTTAAATGTGCTTTTTTCAGAGACTATTTACTATGCTTGGCCAAAAAGTGCAAGTAGCCATTCAGAGATTTCAGAACTAAAGCAGTAGCATGAAATTTATGATAGCATAAATTTAGATTGGGCTGAAACTGTCAGACGTGATTTAGCCTTACGTCTTTGTGACTTTGCCCCACTGATCTATAATATCCCAGAGGAATGATATGTTCCCTTACTGAGGGAATTTCTAGGTAGAAGCTAATCATAAAAACACCAAAACAAATGAAACATGTAATCATTTTTAAAGAAATGCAAAATATATTGCTCATTTCCCTGAATTCATAGACAGTGTATCAGGATCATAATTTAAATTCTTCTTGGTGGATCAGAATAACCATAATTACTATGTATCCCAGGTAGGAACAATAATCATTTATTAAGTATTTAGATATGTGTTAAGAGCTTCGTAATTACCAGTCAGTTAATCCTAACATCACCAAACAAGATAGGTATTGTTATTTCTTTCTCATATGAGAAAACTGGGCATACAAGGTTAATAATTTACATAAGATCAGAAACCCTGTAAAGTAGCCAGAGGGGACTTGGATCCATAGGCATGGAGCTAGAAACAGATAAGGATTTGAAAGTAGTCTTTTCTGACTCCACTCTCTCTGATCTTTTTCATGAAGAGCTTACACATCTTTTGTTGGATATGTACCTAGATACATATTTTGTTGCTACTGCAAACTATATTATCTTTTTTAAAATTACATTTTCTTTTTATGGCCATTTCCAGAAATGAAATGGATTTTTGTACAATGATCTTATAATCTAGCACCTTATTATTAGTTTAATAATTTATCTGTAGAGTGTTTTGAGTACAAAACTAAAACACAACCTATCAACTGTAATTCTTATACATCCTTCTTCTTTTCTGATCCTGTACTTTCATTGTTGTCACTGTAGGCTTTGATTAATGAGGTAACAGCATTCTTACCTTGTTTCTGTTAGTAAAGAGAACAGTGCTAACTCTTCTCCATTAAAAATGGAGATAACTCTTTATCAAGTTAGGAAAGATCTCCTATTTCCAGTTTGCTAAGAATTTTTATCATGAACGGGAATTGAAGTATTTATCAAATGCATTTGCTGAGTCAATCATGGTTTTACTCCTTTAATCTGTTAATGTGGTGAATACTACTTTTTAATGTTTTCTAATGTTGAACCGACCTAGTATTCCTGGAATAAACCCAACTGTATCATTATATAGTATCTTTTCTATATACTGCTAGATACACTGTACTTATATTTTGTTTAATTTTGATATCTAGGTTATATTAGATTCACAGAATGAACTGGATAGCTACTTATCTACTTTGCAGGAGTTTCTACAAAATTCTCAAATTTTTGGCCTAGTATTTTCTATATAGGGAGATTTTTAACTGGTAATTTAATTTTTTTAATGGTTCTATTGACTAATCAGCCTTTTTATTCTTGAATCAGTTTTAGGCATTTCTTATTTTCTAGGAATTTGTTCATCTAAATTTTAAAATTTATTTGCATAAAGCTATTCATACATTCTCTTTTTAATTTCTGTATGTTCCTTCTTTCCCCCCAGTATGACTTGTGCCTTCTGTTTCTTTCTTGATAATATCAGACTTGCTTAATAAATTAAGAGTTTTAACAGAATAACTTTTTAATTATTAGTTGATATCTTAGCTGTAATGTGGTCAGAAAGATGGTCTGCATAATAATCATTCACATTTTTTGAAATTTGTTTTTAAGGCTAACTGCATGGTCAGTTTTTATAAATGTGAGCCTGCGAAGAATACGTACTCTAATTACAGAATACATGTATATTATATTAAGCCGTGGTAGGTGGAATAAGGACAACGAAAACATATTCATGTCCTTAATCCACAGAACCTGTGAATGCTACCTTACATGGCAAAAGGGACTTGTCAGATGTGATTAAGTCAAAAATATTGACATGGGGAGACTAACCTGAATTAATCTCTGGATCATGTGGGTGGGCACCAAATGTCATCACAAGGGTCCTTAGAAGGAGGAGGGAGGCAACAAGTTCAAAGAAGGAAGATGGACTAACAGATTCAGAGGTTGGAGTGCTGTGTTTTGAAGATGGAGGAAGGGGCCAGGAGCCAAGGAATACAGGTAGCTTCTAGAAGCTAGAAAAGGTAAGGAAACAGATTCTTCCCCAGAACATGGAGAAGGAACATTATTAGCCTGCTGACACCTTGATTTTAGACTTCTGACCTCCTGAACTGTAAAAGAGTAAATTTGCATTGTTTTAAGCCACTAAGTCTGTGGTAACTTGTGTCAGCAGCAATAGGAAACATGCTTATGAAGAAGTGTGTTCAAACCTCAGTCTTCACTGGTATTCTGTCTGCTTATCTAACAATTGAGGGATGGGGGCTCCCACTCAAAGTGTAGTGTTTTCAATTTCTCGGTAAAGTTCCATCTGCTTGTTTTACATATTTTGAGCTCTTTTAGAATTTATCTTCCTGATGAAATAAACCTTTTACCATTATGATGTGAATCCTTTTTATCTTTGTAATGATCTCTGTTTGGAAGTCCATCTTGTTGGAAGTCAATGTAGTTAATCTTTGGTTATTTGCTTGGTATATCTTTTTTCTATCCTTTTACATTCGACTTTCCTATTTTTTATATTTAAGATATGTCTCTTGTAACCAGTATATAATCTAATTTTTTTTTTTTTTTTTTTTTAGTAAGATTATAAATATAATTCATTGGGCGAGTGCCGTGGCGTCAGCCTAGCTCACAGCAACCTCAAACTCCTGGGCTCAAGCAATCCTACTGTCTCAGCCTCCCAAGTAGCTGGGACTACAAGCATGAGCCACCATGCCCGGCTAATTTTTTCTATATATATTTTTAGCTGTCCAAT
>CAUYSK010030830.1:0-17545 GCA_963575035.1 Avahi laniger
TAAGAAATTAATTTGTGACAGCCACGGCTAGTGGACACAGGGCTGATCATCAAAGGACGTGGGGCCATTTCCTTGGGGGAGAATATTCTGGGATTGCACCAGACTGAAGGCGGTGGAATGAGCTGGATGCAGAGGTGAGAAACCAGTGGTCTTGGAGTCACCTGGTCTGAACCATGTTTTTAAGTAATTGTAAATGCAAGCACCTTTGGAAAGCACACCTGCTATTTGAAGTTCACCTCAGTCTTCACCATTTCCAACTGTCCTCACTCAATCGTCCTCACTCGTTTTTCTCATCCCTTAGTCCCCCGAGGGCACTCAAGTCTGCTGCCCTGGACGGAAGGCTCCACGTGGGAGGCTGCAGTGTTCATGGTGGACCATGCAGAGCTCACCTCTGTGATGTCTAAAGGACACCACGTGAGCCAAGGCTGTCACCTTGTCTAGGCCTCTTTGATTCAAGGGAAGGGGAAGGGAGGAAGAATTTGCACGGCCCGGTGACTGTCTATGGAAGGTGAGGGACAATGAGGCGTTGAGGGTGACAGTGGGTTTGGCTTGGTCGACTGGGTGTGGTGGTGGCAGAGAACCCCGAAGGGGGCAGGTTGTACAGGACGGCAGACGAGAAGCAGGAGAGGGGCAGGTTGTACAGGACGGCAGACGAGATGCAGGCTCGACTCTGGAGAGTGAGGGAAGCTTCCCAGGAGGCGGCCAGACCTGCCCGGGAGGAACGTCCAGGCTGGAGCTCAACGTGGGCGTCATCAGCAAATCAGCGGAAGGTAAAGTCACGGGAACGGGGAAAGTGGCGTAGGGAGAGAGCAGTGAGTGGGAAAAAGGACACTCTAGAGACAGATCCTGGGAACACCAACATTTGAGAAAGGGCTGTGGGACAAGAAGGCCACCCCCAAAGAGCCTTCCAGAGCAGGTAGTACGAGGAGGGAAACCAGGAGAGCCCAGTGTTGAGAAAGAATGTCAACTGCTGCCCTTGTTATGTTTTTTTTGTCTTTAGTCTTTATACATTTAAAGTGCTTAGGGCACAGCATGTGATCATATCCGTGTTTTTTATTTTCAGAATGGCCACCCCCTCGACAGCTGGTCTGAAAGACCTGGCGCACCCCTGCGTCCCTGACCGAGCACCTCTCTCGGGCATCAGCCCCGCCTGACCGCGTGCTGCCGCCGTCAGTCCCGGCCCCGCGGAGCTGGGGTGCCGGACCCTTCCACGCAGACGGCTCCCCCACGCGGCAAGCAGACCCGCGGCGCCACCGGGTGCAGAGCCGCGCCGCAGGGCCCCCGGTGCCGGCTTACCTGGCGCTCTCAAAGGTAGCAGATGCCGTCTTTTCTATAGCCCCGAATCCGACTCCGACAGCAAGGCCCTCTGAAACAGACATAAGAAAAGCACGAGGCGTCAGGAATCACCTCTCGATAAGGAACGTCGCCGTCACCGCATCAGGTAAGACTGCGTCAGGCTCCTCGTCACGGAAGATTCAACCTGACAGGAGCTCAGACCCGACACGGCGCGCTAACGCCACAGGGCCTGACCCAGCCGCCGCCTGTGTTTGCGAGGCCTGCGAGCTAGGAATGACTTCTGCATTTTTAAATACATGATCATCAGAGAAAGAATATTTCATGACACGTGAAAATTTTACAAAATTCAAATTTCAGTGTGTGTAAATAAAGTTTTATTGGCACCTAGCCATGTTCATTGGCTGACGAGTTGTTTATTGCTGGTTTCATGCTACATTAGCAGAGCTGAGTAGTTGTGACAGAGACTGAATGGGCTGAAAACCTACAATATTTCCTGTCTGGCTCTTCGTAGAGCTCAATGGCACTGACCCAGCAGCCACGGACCAAAGGCACGGACGCACAGCATTACGACACTTTCTGACATCTATAGGATTCTTCTCGTGCCAACTAGGAAGGAGCTTTGCTAAATTACCCATACTGGTCAGAAGCAAAGCCAAGGGCTTTTGGGGCCAAAGGAAAACTTTTTTTATGAACAGAAAAGAGGTTAAAATCTACTGAGAGGGGCTTGTTTTCTTTCAGGATTCACTGTCGCCTGGAGTCAGTATTGGTAATACAACCCCAGTGTCCTTGGCCCACTCCAACTACACTGGACATGAGACAGTGACCCTTGAACAATGCAGGGTTAGGGGCGCCAACTCCCTGTGCAACTGAAAATCCACGCATAACTTTTGATTCCTCCCCACACTTTACTAATAGCCCATGTCGCCCAGAAGCCTTACAGATAACAGAGTCAATGAACACACGTTGTGTGTGTTATACGTACTGTCTTATTATATACTGTATTCTACAAAGCAGTAACCTGGAGAGAAGAAAATGTTATTAAGAAAATCATAAGGAAGAGAAAATATATTTACCGTACTGTATTTATTGAATATTTATTCAATAAATTTCAACAAAACTGTAAGTTTACATCACCTGTTTACAAGATGAATCAGCTATCTGAAACAGCAGAGATCGCAGCTACAGACCTCAATCTATAGTATGTATCAAGCAATTCAAGTTTTTCTCGTAATGTAATGACCATTGTCTGTTTCTTGGGAGCACTTCCAGCATCACTAGTATGGATACTATGTTATTCAAGGTTTATGGTACGCAAGATCACTTTTTACTGCTATCCGCTATTTGGAGAGATGAACTGCTCACAATGAGTGTCACATGACATTTTAAGCAGATACTCCAACGCTTGAGCTCACTGCAATAGCAACAGGAGGTGGCTACGAAATTATTACAGCAGTACAGCATGGACTACAGTTAACTTTATGCAGTTATGATTTAACACTGTGTCTTCATGTTTGTTTACATTTCTCTCAACTTCAAATGGCGCCTTACACAGTCTGTGTATGCACAAGTTTAGATAAATTTTAACTTTATAATAGATTTGCATATATTTCACAGTAGTAAATGATAAACTAGTATCTAAATATATTTTATGCATTCATGACACACTTAACTTTTCGTAATTTTTCCATATTTCTAGGCTCCATGACTTGTAAGTTTTTTCAAATTGTTGCAAATCTCCAAAAAATTTTCCAATATATTTATTGGAAAAAGTCTGCATGTAAATGGACCCGTGCAGTTCAAACCAGTGTTGTTCAAGGGCCAGCTGCATTTTTAAGGCACTTGATGTTATTCTTCAGAAAGACCATACATCAACAGAGCCTTCATTAATCAAGTCTTTCCTCTAAGATGACTCTAGGTTCCAAATTAGGCCTTGTATTCAAGATCCTAGGCTCTCTGTGGTTCTTTCCCTTGGGAAATGAGGGGCTGGTGGCCCTTTCTCCTCCAGGCACTAGGCTGTAAGACCTAGTGCCACATGAACCATAGGTGGGAACTGTCACCTCTCATCTATAGATCAGGGAGGGAAGGTGATGGCGAGCTGGCCTGAGAGAGACTGATGGGGGTTCTGATTCTGTGGTCCAGGGTCTTTGTATCTCTATAGCTGCTTGTTCTTTTCCTTCTCTTTCAGAAATTCCCTCCAAGAGTGGATACTACGGAAGCCACAACTCCAGGGAGAGGTCTGGAAATATGTTCCATATTTTAAGGTTTGTCCAATGCATCCAACACCATCAAAAAGGGGCGGGTGAGTAAGAGTACCTATGTGAAGTGCCTTATATCGGTGAGAGCTGAATTTTAAGACAGGCTGTGATGGACATCTAAGGGTTTTAGGCTTTTCCATCATGGAGGAGGCAGTCTCTTTTTGTGCAGCCCCTGAATCTCAGGCAGCTGCCCATGGCCATGAGAACATAGAGTCAGAGGACGTCCAAGCCGCTGCTACCTGGCCAGTCCCCTGCCTGAGGAATCCAGTGTTTACAAACCTGTTGTTCTCAACCTTGTTTTGCACTAACACTGCCGGGACCACAGTGCATTCCCATCAGTAGCACTGGGTCTCCAGGACACAGATCTTCACCAGGGACCCCCTGGCCTGCTAGAGAAAGGTGTCAAAGGCTGGGGAAGGATTTAGGGGCATTTTGTGATACCAGAAAGGCATATCTCTCCGTTTGCAAAAATTCACTTTTTTAAACCATAAACAGCTGTTTGACTGTTGTGTTAAAAATTTTCCTCTAGTCATTTTAATGTATATGATAGTGCAACCCAGAGCAATAGGACCTATGTTAACTAGCAAACTAACCCCTTCGAGTTGTTTAGCATCCAGCTATAAAGCATCGACCTGTACACGCTCATAGCGGCTCTGGGAGGCTGGGGACGGGAGTGCCACGATGATGGATAAGGAGAAGGGCCTGCTAGAAGGGACTCAGCTGGGGAGAGGCAGAGCTGGGCCATGAACCTCCATCCCCTGTTCTGTTCCCTTCCTCCAAAGTGTCCTTTGCTGCCCAGTTTGCTGACCTGGGCTTGTGGCTTTCCTCCTAGCCAAAAAGGCCCCGTGGGTAGCAAGCATGGGCATCTGAGTCTCTGTGCTCTGAACACATACGGAGCAAAGCGAATGCATTGCCCACCCTGTAGGTCGGCCAGGTCAGTAGCCGGGGACCTGTTCACAAATGAGCATTCCGTGATGGTCTGCAAACAAGCCCACTGTCCTTTGGATTTAGGCAAGGGAAAAAAATTATCTTGAGGGAGAAGGACTTTGAAGTGTATGATTAAATTGCTGAAGGCAGGCCAAGGGTACCCTTCCCTGGGTGAGGAGTGGTCTTCGCAGCTGGGGAGCTGCTCCTAGGTCAGGGATGACCGGGATGGTGAGAGAAGGTGAGGTGAGAAGAATCGAGGTCCACATGATGCTTCAATGTTAAATACGGGCTCAGTTCTAGGAGCAAGTCTCGACACCCACTTGCAGGGGTCCTGACAGGAGCTCATTAAAAGACAGAAAAGCAACCGTGGGGGCACATCTGTTGCTGGAGGGGACTTAGAGGGACCATGGGGACGGGGGCCATGCACAGCCCTGGCTGCACCAGGAGCCTCCAAGCACTGATTCCTCCTCTGTCCCAGCCTTTCTGGGAACCGTCACTAAGCTGGGCGAGGCGGCAATGGCACATTACACTACAGCCCGGTTTTCTGGCCACAAAGGCCTGTGCTAGTCTATCGGGAGAGTCAATGTATCGGGCTTAGACACCCCACAGGTCAGGGCTGCTGTCTTCACTCTCACTCTGTCCCTGCAGCTCAGCTGAGCCTTCTGGGAGACTGTCGGGTTGGTGATGCGCTGGCAACCCTGCCCAGCCTGTCTTCAGCTGCAGATGTCTAGCAGGAAGCAAAAGCAGGAAGGCAGGAATTCTGATCATACTATGCATTTATTAAAGAAAATGTTGGTAGAACCAGCCAGGTATTGCCAAGGAATCCCTATAGAGTCCAGCAAAGTCTGTAAAAGATGGATGGAAACTCATGGATTTAGAGTTATTTTCTTGAAAAAGTAGTTCAATGCATTGTTCTAGTGTAAATTACTAACCCTGCTATTCATATTGGAGAACGATAAGTGTTGGGAAAGATGAGAGATAGAAGTGTTCCAGAAGAGTTGAATCTAACTCCTCACAAAAGAGGAACTGCAGTGTTTGTAACGTCTTCTTTCTAACGTCGTGTTACCCCTTTCTTGCGTTCCTTCTTCATTGTGTCGGGGGCCTCCTTGACTCATATGGGATATGTGGCTGATAAACTTCTGAATCCTCCTATAGATAAGAAGAACTCTGATTCTGCTCTGTGACTTAATGGTTCGAGTTGATATAAAATTCTGCACCCCAAATGACCTCTCCTTAATATCCTGTTCCACCCAGTGTTGCCGCCGAGAAGTCCGATGCTAACTGCGTTCTCATTTCCCTGTAGCTCAGCTGATCTTTTCTCTCTGGAAGCTCTCAAAATTTTTCGTATTTGTTTTTGGAGTTTTGAAATTCACCAGGATACTTCCACATGGGGTCTCTTCTCCCTTCCTACTATTTGGCAGTAGGCGGATCCTTTAAATCTACAAGGCTGTGTTTTTCTTCAGCGTACGCAAAATTTCCCTGCCTGCCTGTGCTCACGTTTCACATCTTTGACTTTGCCTCTATGAATCGGAGGATTGTTTTCTATTTAACCTCCCAGATAACCAGCTTGGTCTGTCATCCAGAACATTCTAATCAACCCATGCATTTAACTTTTTAAACAATTTTGGCAATTATAGGATTACTTTTCAAGAACTCTTTCTTATTCTCTGATTATTCCTTTTTCATCATGGTTAGGTCTTGCTTTATGAGCATAATAAATATCCTCTTGAATATCCGGCTGAACATACCAATTATAATTTTTATAAGCTTCTCTTTAGTCTCCTGCTTATCTGTTTTTTAATGGGGTGGGTTGTCCCATTTATTCTGGTCCTTCTTTTTCATTCTCTAGGTCTTCCTCGGGTGTCTGGTGACCCATCACCTTTGGTGCATGGTATGGATTTAGGGTGAGGTTTACAAGGTAGCTCCAAAGGACATCCTCTGGAGCCGTACCAGTCTGTTTCCCTAACAGCCCTGTCTGACAACTCTGAAATTTCATTTCAAAGGATTACAGTTTCAGCTTGGCAGTCGGGTTACAAAGGATGAGAGAAGATCAAAGAAGGAAAGAGTGTGAGAATAATAAAGTGAGGTGTCATCGATTTTTAGATTACACTACCGCAGTGCTGAAACGATTTGATGGTGTATTTATTCTTCACGCGGTGACTTTCTAGGGAGAGACACAAGGGATGATGGGCAGAAGCCAGCATGACACATGCCAGGAACAGGAGGCAGGAGGCACAGAGCTGCCCTCGGGATGGACCGACGCGCACACACGCAGGGGTGCAGCAACACATGAGCAAAAGGGAGCGTGTGAGTGGTGAGCGCACACACACAGGGATGCAGAAGTGGGAGTCACAGGGAGTGTGCAGGTGTGAGTGTGTGTGCGCACACACAAGTTCACACACCATACAGATGGAAACGGACTGGGAAGACAGCCTTCTTCTCATTTTGTTCAGTGTTCAATGTGTCTGGTTAAAAATGCTCAGTTCCCCCAACTCCCTTGTGGCTAGAGGTCGCCCACGTCACAGCTCTGGCCAGGGACACCAAGGTTGAAGGTTTTCTGGAAAGTCTTTGTTTGCCTGATAGACGCTCCAGCCAATTCTGAAGAAAGGAAAGAGAAGGGAGATCCTTTTCTTTTTCTCGCCTGGAACCTGGATGTGATGCTTGGAAGCACAGCAGGCAATTTGTGACCAGAGACAAACCACCATGAACCCTACCTACAGGGAAGAAGGATGGGGACAAATGATGAGAAGGGTTTCATTTGGGCCCCTGAGCAGCCCGGGACCGACAACGACCCAGACTTCACAGTGCGTGAGACACGTAAACCTCCACCTGTCCAAGCCACTGTTGGCCCCATTTGTTGCCACCTGCCACCAGAGCATCCCTAACTCCTACCCCCCAACTGGAACATTTCACTCAGAACTGAAATAACCCATGGATGATGCCAATAATAAACCAATCTTGGAGAAATTACAGAAAATAACATAGATAGCAGAAAACAGAAAATGGTTGGATTTTCAGGATGAGGAAAAGATTATAGCCTGTACAAACCAAAGAAATTTTTAGTAAACCTTCATGAAAAAAAATCAAGAAGAGGTTATTCAAAGTCTGGCTCATGAATCTCTAAAACAAACAAGCAAAGACACAGAAGTCGTGACCAAGAGAAACCAGCATGGATTCATTAACAACAACTGATTTCAAACTAACTACAAAATTCTTTTGATTGAATGAACTTTAACTGGTAGAGCAGGAAAATGCAAGAGATTTAAAAACATCAAGTACCTGGATTCCTTAAGGCTTTTGATTCCTATGATAGCGTAGGAAAAAGATTTTTAAGGAGCAGAGACATCATGGTTTGGTTAAATGAATTCATAACTGGTTGGATGACTACTCAACCAGTTATGAATTAATTTACACCATGGGTGTAAGTTAATGAATTTATGCACTCCTGGGAGGAGATAAGCCAGGCTGTTGTTATTGTCCACTGAATATTAACATTAGCAACTCCAGATGGGACATAAGAGGAAAAACAATGAGAGCGCAAAGCTGGGAACAAAAGTCCTGTGCTCGATAGACACGAGATACAGAACTCACAAAGGGCGGACAACGAGCTAAAACATTCAGCTCAGATATGGCATCTAAGAAAAGGAAGTGTAACATTCTGAATTTAGGTATAAAGAATCGACCAAGAGAAGACAGGTGGGCAGCTCTGGGCCTCCTACACGGAAGTGCTCTCTCATAATTCGAGTTACCTGCGCAGAGTGTCATGTGCCTTGTGAATCAGGGCTTGCCACAACAGAAGCATTTGGCAGAGGCACAAAACAGAAGCTCAGGGATGTCTCAGCTGATATCACCATAGGAAGTTCAAATACGAGACTTGTCTCTAGACCCTAAGTTTGTATTATTCCAAAACGTTCCATTCCTGAGCAGAGGAGAGGTCACAAGTCACCCTGCTCCCAACCCTGGCCCTTGCAGGCTGTGTGGATTCAGGGCAGAGCTTAGCTGGGTCTACTAAGAGGGTCACGACTTTACAACTGTGAATGTCTTTAAGCACATTGTGCCTTCTCTCGGGCCGAAGGCTCCATCACTCCCTAAACATTCTTCCCTGGCCGAGTCTCACACGTCTATGTACTGGCCTAATGCCTGTGCAGACCTTTCCATCTGAGATGCTGTTTTCGATGTGCCTTTAAAAATTGTGTCCAATAGGTGAAATATTTTGAAACAAGGCTAGCCTTGCCTAGAAATGCTGTCAGAAATCTGGTTTACCAAGAACCCACTTTAAAACAACTAAACAGAGAAAGGTCTAAAATAATATTTCCTAAAGTAAATTCTGGCGGGGCACCAGTTCTGCTCCATGTTAACAAGCATTTCATGAAATCGCTCTGTCAAGTATACTTGATAGTAAATACATATGTATGTTTATATACATATATTTATATGCATACACATATGTTCCTATATTTACGTGCACATGTATGTACATAGATATTAATGTGTACATATAGCACATATCCTTAAACATGCACGTGCGAGTCTGTACATGTGTGTGTGTGCAAACAGATGTCTTCAGTGGGTGTTTTGTGACTCTGCCAGGGAAGCACAGAGAATGAAAATGTCCAAACATCTTGGTCACGGAATCCTGTTTTTTTTCTTGACAGGTCTCATAATATATGGGTTTTGTGGAGCATATTTCAGCACATGCTGTTTAGAAAAGACATCAAGGAAGATAATCTTTCTCTAAGGAGACCGTCTGATCTCTCTAAGCCTGTTGCTCTCTCCTGTTCATGACTCTAGGCTCCGAGGCAGAGAGGCGGCTTTGGTTTCCATGTGGGACGCTGAGTGACTCCACAGCCACTGAGCCGAGCCAGTCTCTAACCCACACCACCTACACGGCCCACGGCCCACGTCCCACCCCTGGGGGTGCTGAGAAATGTGGATGATTCAGCATAAACCTCCGCCACCACTGGGAACCCATTTAAAGGACACCTTGCGATATCAGAGGGGTTGACGTGACCAACACAGAACGTCCTTATCATTTTTACTATATAACGCATATTCGTGATTGAGGAAGACAGCCATCCTCACAGCCACCTCAGAGCCCGCTCACAGGCGATGGCGTCACTGCTGTCCCACAGAGGCTGTGTACTCACCACCACCTCCCATGTTACTGGGTCACCGTCTGATCTGCCCTCCAGCCTCCCCACTGGCAAAATCCTGGACTACGATCCTCTGGCAAAGGCACCCGCTCAACTTCCTACCTGCCTGTTCCTTCTGCAGGAGCCCCCTTCGTGGGCCTCACCGCTCCTTAAGCACATAGCGGTTCCATCAATACCGCTTTCTCACCTGTTTCCCGTACTCTGTCCTGACCTGATCCGCGGAACAATGCAAACTGCAGAGTGCATGCCCCAGCTAAATTAAGCAAAATAAAACATGTTAATCCAACTCCACCCCCAGCCTTCCAACTTGCAAGCCCTGCTAAAACATCTCAACACAGGAGCTCAAACGAAATGCCAAACGTCAGCAGTAATGAAATGGGAGGGTGATGTCTTTTGAGCACTTGCTATTTTTTAGCCACTTTACTTCACATTTTCAAACATAAGCCTTCCAACCACCACGGAGTGGAGATGCAATCAATCAATGCCTGAATTTTAAAGATAAGAAAACTAGATGTCAGAGAGGTTCAGTAACTTGCTCTGGGTCATACAATGTTTGTCTGTCAAGCCCTAATTTTCTGCTTTTTCCACTTGTCTAAGACTAAGTGTGAGTTTGGTCCAGGAGTTCTAACCATCACCATTCCTCCCCAGGGGAAAGGAATTCCGCTTGTTGGCTGATTGCAATGTCCTAACATGCAATGATCATGTCAACAGGCATCAAAGAGCAAGGAGGAAGCAAAAGAAAAGCACACAGGGTCATGTACTTCCATGGGCAGCAAGTATAGACACAGCTTTAGGAGAGTCTAAGATGCACAAGACGTAATGAGTTGGCCAAGCCTGATCTTCCCATAAGGACCCAGGAGTCAGTGGATATGCTGTTGTCAGGGTCCCCCACGGGAGGAATGTGCACTGCCCTGGTCTTGTGTCCTCAGACCCACACAGACCTTCCTACCGTCTCCCTACTCAAACATAACCCTTCTTCTTCACCTCGATGCCCAGGCGGTTCCAGTGTCACCCATGTCTGCCCTGTGCTCATTTGTGTTCATTATTGCTCGCCATGACTCTTCCATTAAGGCCCCCTAGACTGCTGTTTGTTTGGATGAGTAAATAGGCTTTGATGTCCGTTCAGCAGATAAGCATTTGTCTGTCTTGGGGTTGTCTCCCTAACTATGGTTCTCTAAGGCTGCCGTGGGGTGCAGGCAGAGAGAACCATACCTGTATCTTCAGGGAGATAATCTTCTGAAGACCACCCACCCGCCACCTCAAAGCACATCAAACTCTTCTGGGACAGGAGGAGCCTCCCATCGGGATTTGATTCCCATCCATGAGCTCTCCCCTCCTTCCTCCCCGCTCCGTCATCACCTGCAAAACGAAAACCAATGTCCTAGAGGTTGTTATCTTCCAAATCAAGCTCCATGGAACACCAGCAACACCTGAGAGGGTTCCATAACTAAATATTAGGTTGATCCATGTGAAATTGCTGCTTTTTAACCCTTTTTTAGAAACCTATAAAACAACAATTTCGTATGATCCAACCTAATGAGTTTCGGAAATCTTGAACAGTCGTCTCTTGAAGACGCAGAATCCACATTCATGTTTTATGGGCTGAAGGAATTCCCTGCAGTAAAGAAACCTGTATCACTTTGTTTCCAAATGTATTTGACAACATAACCCTTTTATTAGATAACACCTGTTAACATCTTGCCGAACCTGTATTCTGTGTTTTGGGAACTACTGCCTGGGAGAATTCAAATAATTAAGAGCCTCTGAGCTGTTCACGAATTTATCCTCTCCCCTCTCATGATTGTATTTGAATAACATTAAATTCATTCATCTATGTAAGGCTATCCATTTATTCAATCCACAAATAGTTACTGAGCACCTCCTTTGTACCAGACATTTGCTTAGAATTGGGGACATACTGAAACACAAGTGTGACAAAGGAGACGAGACCATCTAAGAAGGAGTGGCCAGCTTGGTTTGAAGAGTTAGCAAGGGCTTCATAGAAGCAGTGAGTTTTGACCTGGGGTTTAATAGGATTTTCCAGGACAGAGGCTGATGGTCAGATCCCCATCCCTCCAGGTAACCCCAGCTCACCTGACTGCATCCAGTTCCATTCACAACACCTGCCTCTTGGGACCTCGTGGTCCCCCTGACCAATGTGAGCATCATCTATTGCTCCTGTTACCTCTGTTTGTCTTGTCCTCTCCCATGTAGCTGAATAAAGCTTTATTTGGTTTATTCGATTTCTTTTGGAGCCGATGCCTGATTTCTTTCAAGCTGGTGCCATTTTGCCATACGATGCTTTGAGGTTAGAGTCCCTCGGGAAGGCCCAGGGTCACTAACCACAGGCCTCTTTCATACAAACCCCCACCCCTCCTTCTCTTCTCTCCCCGATCCCCACTCAGGTCACTGGCTCAAGAAGTTCCCTGCGGCTGAGTGAGGAGCTGGCCTTCTGGGGAGTGGGAGGCAGCCTGGGGTCTCAGAAAGTCTGTGACCCACAGGAAGGAGTGTGCTGAGAGTGAGCGGTGTGCTGCTCCGTCCCTTTTGGTTTATAAAATCCAGGGCCTTCCTAGCGGTAAAGCTGTGGTGGGCAGAAAAGCAAAGCTCATCTATGCTCGCCAAGGGCAAAGGGGTGTTTATAGCTTAGTGTTTCCCCACCCCCCACTTCCTGTGTTCACCCAGAGCAGTCACTGAAGTAGACACCCTTGGTGGGGAATAGGAAGATTGGTTAGGGACACTCCGCCCTTAGGGGGATGACAGTTTTGCCCTACAGCTCCAGGCCTTGTGTATCCTCCCTTCAATGACCCTCTTCCCCCCGCCCCCCACAAGGTAGCCAGAGGAGCCCCCCAGCATAGTCAGTGAGACAGCCCCCAGATAGCTGTGGCCGGACAAGCGAGGGGTGCGGCAGACAGAAACTCCAGAGCGACTGGAAGTGACGTCAGAGAGACTTGTGTTTGGAGCTCAGGAGCTTGAGTCTGTATTATACCTCTGCAATCTGCAGCCCAGCAATAGGAGAAAAATGAGTAACCGTATGAGTGGCAGTGAGGAGTTTAGGTCCGATGTTCCCAAGAACCAACCAGAGAGAGTCATCTGTCAGTGACGGTGCAGGGGGATCGGTCTCGTAGGGGAACCCGCCACCGGCGCTGGGAGAACTGTACCCAGGAGGTCAAGGGAGCTGGTCCAGCCAGTGCTGGCTACACTTTCCTTTCAAATGAGATCACCAGCAATATTCCCCGGCAGCCACAAACTTTTAAAAGCAGGTCAACCACAAGGTGACTATTTTCTAAGCTGGTAATAACATGTTTGTCAGTTTTATCTTTGTGTTCTAAGGTGCCCCCCGAAGAGAGATTTTTTTTTTCCCCACTCAGTAAGGGACTGTGACTCACAACTTCACCTAGCCCGGGTAGCAAGAAACTGGGAAATTCTTCATCAACCTCAAGAGCCCAGACAGCACTCAAGCTGCCCGCCTGTCCCACTTCCCCCAGGGGCCAGCTGGGTGAGTCCACGATCGTCGGGGGTCATCTCAGAGCAGGGATGGGGATGACCACGCTGCCAGGAGGTCCCGTTGGCAAGAGAGGTCAGGAGAGCTTATGGTGGAATGTGGAGTGTGCAATTCAGAATAAGGATGATGCCTAGTGGCCTTGGATCATTCATCAGCTAAATGTCTGTGTGAGTCACTATTGCCAGAGGGGCCCAGTGACTCAGCTTTAGACCAGTGAGGGTGACAATAACTCCTACCACACAAGGTGGAGGTGAGGATGGAGCGAGATGGAAAACTTCTCCCAGCTACACAGCACTACACGGTGCTGGCTGGCCCTGCTGGCCCTTGTTGAGCTGCAGTAAAGGTAGAAAGACAACGAGTCTGGAAGGGACCACAGCCCAAGGGGTATATACTTAGCAGTGGAACTGCTGGGTCAACAGGACCTTTCGAATGCACAGATCTCAGCATCTCTCCCCTCCGGCTCTCCCTCTTTCCCCTCTGCCTGCGTAGTCGAACTTTTCTCTCTCAGATCTCAGTTTTCACGCAACTTGCTCAGAGAAGCCAGAGACCATTCTAGCTGCTTGAGAGATAGCAGTGAGTACGCAGTCCCTGCTCTTTGGGCACCTTCTGTCTCATAGGGGAGACAGAGAAAACCAAATCAACAGGGACAGAATGTAATGTCCGGTAGTGCTAAGTGCCATGAAGAAATTAATGCAGGGCTAGAGAATGCTCCGTGGGCAGCTGTTTTCCATGAGATGGCGACTTAAAAATGGTTAAAATGGTAAATTTCATGTCACGTATTATTTTAACCACAAGAAAAAAAGATCCACGGTGTGGGGGGAAAAAATCCTGTGTGCCTCCTTTAGAGGTAAAACTCACACCTTATCTAATATTATTGGAAAATCTGAAATAAATCGGTTATTGATTAAACAACAGAGACCTGCTTTATTTCCAGCTATTGCCCTCAAACCTCGATCTCTGTGGGATGTGCCTCTCTCACCCCATAGAGAATCATTTTACAGACAGACAGGCTGCTGGTGAAATTGTCAGGCAAGCTGGGGACCAGGGTCTGTTCTCAATGACTCCACATCCCCAAGAGTACCAAGCATGGCTCTCAGCATCGATTCACTGTTGAATATACCACTCAGTGGGTTTATCAGGATGTTAGGATGCCCGTATAGATACTTTTCTAGGTTCATTATCTTTCCACTGAGCTATAATGACCCTCCATGTGCCTGAGATTGTGGGCCAGGAGCCAGAAAACCACAGCTGAATTCTCAGCTCTGGCCACTGACAAAATGGCAGCAACTGTGGCCGCCATGGTGGTAGCGGTGGCGCTAGGGAAATCAGAAATATTATTCCTTTTAGGCTCAATTTTCTTATTTGTCAAAGGGTTGCAATAAATATGTTCAGTGTTTTCCTGGATGCCAGTTCCCCTAGGAAGACAGCTGATAATGAGCTGTCTTTCCATAGTGTGGCACTGGCCGCTGGGGCAGTGCCCCCCACGGATCCACCACAAACCCTGGCCTGCCGCTCACCCCCCCGCCACCCCCAGGGCTTGCTCGGTTTCTTGCCTCCTCCCGACCGGGCTTTAGCAAACACATCCAGAGCTCTGGCCCTGATGACAGATGAACAGTAGAAACCAAAATGAAGGAAAAACAAAAGCAAAGATAATTGATTCTAAATCTATAGGGTTATGGCCTGTCCCTGGGGGAGTCCCCACTGACCATCCGCAGTGGCGGTGAATACGCATCCTTCCGATCTCCTGCCATGGGGAGCACAGTTCTGACAGCCCTGCCAGGTGCCCCCACCCCCAGCTGCCCCCAGCCAGTGACTAGGCCCGGGGGCACCCATGCGGGCCCATTCTGGTGGGAGGCAGGGTTTCTCTTAGAGGATGCTGTTGGGTCAAGGACCTCCCATCAGCCTGACTGCGACATTCTCAGAACTGTACCATGGTCCGAGGCTCTTGCTCTCAGGCCTCCTTCTCTGTCCCTCCCTTCCGTGGGTGCCAGGCCCCCCAACTCCTGCTCCCACCCCTTTGTCCTGCACAGCTTCTCCCCCCAGTAAATCTCATGCGGGTCTAATCCCTTCTTGGAACCTTCTCAGAGGACCTGAGCTAATACACCATCACACCGGCCAAGAGAGCAACACGCCCAGTAAATGCGCCGTGGGTAACGTATGCATTTGGAACTAGCACTAGGCATTTGGAAGGACAGCAATGAACACCTTAAATTTTTCAGACCACACCAGTCAGCATGTGTGTATTAAGCTCCCGCCGACAGCAAACGTGCACACCCTGCTCTTAGGAGGCAGGCATTCTCATCCACATTTTGCACATGAGCAAACCGTAAGAGTTTATTATAAGTATACAATTTGGTTATGATTAATCTTCATATTATAAATAATAGGTAACACCACTTAGCATTTACTACATTCCAGGTACTGTTTTATAATTTTTTTCTGTGTGTTGCTCACTTTAAAAATCCTTAAACAGATCTACATTTTAGGGAACGATGAGGAAGCCGCAGCACAGACATTTGCTGAGCATCGCTTGGTGCACCGTATGCTCTAGGGGTTGACCCAGAAGAGGAAATGGAGGTTACAGCGCACCTGGCCCTAAGCTGAGGATCTCCACGGCCAGATGGATCATCGTTACAGTCTCATGCAGCCGTCTCCAGTTTCTCACCAGGCGCCGTGAATGCGGAGACAGCACCGTGGGCTATAAAGCAGCCGGCTCAGATTCCTCATAAAACACGACTGCGCCGTAATGTGCCCATCAGCCACGGCTGAGGCCAACCACAATACAGAAACGAGAAAAATCGATGTGTGATTTACAGAGAGAACGGTCTTTATCTTTCAGATGTAAAACAATCAAGGAAAATGTAATGTCTCACATTGCGATAATTTGAAAAATGCAATAAACTAGTCATCAGAAAAAGCAATGGAGATGGTGTCAAGGGCTTGGAGGGATAAGGGGTGGCAAGGCACAGCGGCGGGGAGCCTCCCCACCACCCCACACTCACTTCCCAGTGGGGAGTGGGGCTTGCTTCTACCTCGACCTGCCACGGCCTGCTCCCCCTTCTCTCGAGGAAGTAAGAGATGCAGACACCTTTGCTTCTGACCAGGCGGTAACACTTGAGAGGGAAAGCTTTGCCTGGGGCTCTCTCCCTCCTCCCCAGTCCCTTCCCAAGTCCCTTCCAACAGCCCTGGACAATGGGAGGGGCTGGGCCCATAATCCTCTGCTGCAGGCCTGATCTCCGGGGGGATGAGTAGTGCCCTCCACCCAGTAAGAGCAGTCTGTGGGGTCCCCACCTTCATGCCACACTCATTCCTTCCTCTTCATGCCTGGGCGCTCTGTTGTATCACGTGCACATCCAGCCTGTTCAAGGCCTTTGGGACTCCCCAGCCCGCCAGTACCTCCAGGTTTAGCACCCTGGCGTCCACCTGCACACTTTGGTTGTCTCCATTTTTCATAGGTGTCATCCACTTCCCCTACCAGTCTCTATGCTGCCTGGGGTCGGGAACCAGGGCTCTGCCTGGGGCATCTTCTCTACGTTGCTTGCTCTGGAAGCCACAGAGTGAGTGCTCAAAAGCCACATGTAGGATGACTGATCCTGCCCCAGAAAATGCTGTCATTCTGGTGGAGTGAGGCGTGAATAAGGGAAACCACCCCCCACTGGGCAGGGCTTGGCCTGGGGGAGAGACAGAAAGAGGAGTGTGGATGGAGGAGTGGCAGCTGCCTGTGGCCAGTTCACCCAGTTCACGTGGCATCACTACAGACCTTCTGCCCCCGGCTCCGGGCAGGGCTCCCAGTGGGTGTGTGTCAGTGTCAACCAAAGGAAGAAATGAACAAGGGAAAAGAAGGAATGACCCAAAAAGCAGCGAAGAAGGGACTACGAGAGAGAGAGAAATACACAGAGATTCTTGGATCAGAGAGAGTTGGGTAGGAAGGCTGTGGTTGACACAATGGAATTGTCCTGAAATTCACTTCCAGAAGGGAATGTTTTCACTGCAGACTGGTTTACCACTTTGAAATGTATCTTATATAGACAGGGCAGACCACTTTCCCCCCTCCCTCCCTCCCTCTCTCTCTTTCTTTCTCTCTCTCTCTCTCTCTCTCTCTCTCTCTCTCTCTCGCGCGCGCGCGCGCGCGCGCACCCACACACACACACACACACACACGGGCTATCACGGCGTGATGCCTGCCCACTCCCGTGTGTCCAACAGCACAGGTTGTGATCTGGCACCAGGCTGACCATAGCGCTTGACAACTTCCTTAACCACTAACATAGGACCTGAATAATTTTCCCTTTACTAACCTGTAGACCCTCGAAATAAACATTCAGCATTAACCCGGGACAAGGAGGAGTGGGGGCTGGAAAAAAAAACACCAACCTTTCCACAGAGCTTCCCATCTGGTAGGAGCATCCTGA